>CAJVPP010003061.1:0-12702 GCA_910592005.1 Funneliformis mosseae
AACTAAACTTTAGACCAGCTGGGTGTTCACGTAAAAAGACAATTTCATATCGTTTCTCTAAAGAAAGTTCCATTTTTTAAGTGAAAGTTTGATGATCATCTAAATTTTTTTTTTTTGTATCATCGACACTTATAAATTTACAGGTGATTATGTATTGTATTATATTATATTTCTGGAAAATTTAAGGGGTAGTTATATAATAATTTTGGACGATCTTAGGCGGTCAGATACTTATGACCGCTACTGTAGAAATGATCTAAAACTGACAAACTAATAAAATCTCTTTGACTTCCTACTAGTTCTATATTAGTTCTATAACAGTTCTAAAGCAATTACTAGGTTACTACTATAGTATTAAGTTGGAATTCTTTAAATCATAGCCTAAAAGATCAGCCAGAATTATAATATAGTGCTGATCAAAATTAAATGCAAAATTAACTAAATCACCTAACACGTTATTTTTATATTTGACAGGTAACAAAATACATAATAATAAGTAATATTCTTTAGTAATATTAATAGCTAAAACTAATTAACTCTCTCAATTAAGATTTAAATAATAATGCAATATTAAGCATTTATGAAGCTAAAGAGATTAACATAAAAATCACATAGCAAAAATATAACTCATTACAAAACAAAATTCAAAATCAACTAGAATTTATAATAAATAATAATAAACATAGAGAATATTATAAATTTTATATATTGATAATAAAACAAAATATAATTAGAACCTTAAAATTAATAATTACTCAAAATTAATAAAAAAGGCTAAAAATGATAGCATAAAAAAATATATAACAAAAAAATAAACAAAAATAATGAAGTCAATATAAGATAGAGACTAAATAAAAATCAAAAAAAAAAAATAGAAATAAGAATAACATAATAATAAGAAATAAATAGTTATAATTTTAACACTAAAGTAGGCTATTCAAATGATATAAAATAATAAAATTGAAGTTGTAGTAGAATAATCATAAGTAGGTAGTAATTTAACAGTAAGTAGGTAATATTATAATACAAGCAAATAGCAGTTTTATAATACTGCTTAATTTTCTTCATCTAATTTATTAATTTTAGGTAAATAATATTATTAATTAATAAATATTTGAAGTAAAAATAACTGCTTGTAATTCATAATTTATTTATTACTTTTCATAAATAATTATTCAATTTTTATTTATTGAATTTTTCTAATAAATAATAATTGATATTAAATTATTGATTCAAATAAACTTAAATTCAAAATTTATTCTATTTACTTACTTTTTATATTTAATTATTATTATGAATTCATTATTACTTAAATAACATTTTCTGTTTTTCTTTATTTTTTAAATTGCTTAATATTATTTATAAAGAATTTAGCTAATTTGTCAATTAATTAATAAAAGACTGATAATTTAGAGTTAAAGCTTTTGTTATTCTAAAATTAGATTATTATATTTTTTATATTTTTTCTTGCTATTAAAACATTTGTCTTAATTTAAATTATTCTTTAAATTAATATTTTTAAAACTATTTTTATTTTAATTTAAATATAAAAAACAGAAAAAAATTAGCTAATAATTTAAAATATTTAAATATAAATTTAAATATATTTTGAATTTTTTTGTATTAGCCTTCTCTATTATTAAAATATCATTATCTTAAAATTGACAATTCAATTTATCATTAATATAATAAATTAGTTTTTTTTTTCAATTTTGATGTTAACTTAATGATTTTTCTTCATTTTGTAAAAGGATTACTATCTAACTACTTTAATGATTTGAATAGCTATATTATTTCAAATTAATTAAATATTAAGTATTAAAAAGAAATATTAATTATTATAAATATTAGAATATTAGTATATAAATCTTATTTTTTCTGTAAATCACTTAGTAAGAAATTAGTTTTCTGCTTCTAATCATTTATTTTATTTAAAAAATCAAAACTTATTTATTTTATTTCTCAATTTTCTTATGAAATTTGATAAGATTTTTCTTTAGCTTTTAATTTTCTATATAAAAAAAAATAAAAAAAAATATTGTTAATTATCATAAAATAGGTGTTTTACAATAAAAAAAAAAAAACTACCAAAAAAATTTTTTTTTATTTTCTAAGTTAAATATTTTTTTTTTTTTTTGTAAAATAAATTTAGATTTAATATTAATTCAAAAAAATTTTTTTTGATAGTTCCTCCTTTTCTACTGCAAAGCGCCTAATAATATATTATCAGGATTATTAATAATTTCAATAAAAATTATAGCTGAAGTACTTATCATTAATTCTTATTTAAATTTTAATGAGAGCTGAATTTTTCTTATCATTTTTGAATTTAAATAATATTTATTTTTACATAATTTAAAAAGTTATTTAGTATTAATATAATAATAATATATTATAACAAATTTTAACTTACCTTCTTATTGTTTTTTAAAATATTTTTTATTAAATATATTTTTGTTTTTTATTATAAAAATAAAAGATAAATTTATTATTGAAAATTAGTTGGTTAATTGATAAAATTTAAACTTATATTTTGTCTCTTCTTTAGTTAATTTTGATTATTGAAAATATTTTTGTAATTTTATTTTTATTATAAAATTCAGTTTATCATTTGAAAAGTTAACTAGTTGATTAATAAAATTCAACTTTTTTTCAATTGATTTTAATGGTTAGAGATATTTTATGATTAATTTTATGGTTGAGATTCTATTATAGAAAAGTAAAAAAATCAGTTTATCATTTAAAAAATTAGCTGGTTGATTAATAAAATTTAACTTATATTTTTTTGTTTTTATGATAATTTTTTATTGATATTTTAGTAACATTTTAATAATTTGATTATAAAAAGTTTGAGTTTAAATTTGTTTTTTAAGAAATAAAAAATTAAACTTATTTATATAAATTTTTCTATAATATTTCAAATTTATTATATTAAAGGTTAATTATATTTTAAAAATAAGAATTTTATATTTTTATTATTATCATTTAATTTTAATATTAAATTTATAAGAAGATTAAATCAAAATTATAATAAAATGGTTTAAAAGATTAAAAAATATAATTAAAATAAGAAATAAGTCAGATTTATATTTAAACTCAATTTTAAAATATAAATACTACAATCTTACAAATTTTAAGACTATTAATATAATATTAATTAAAAAGATTTTAATGTTATTAATTTAAATGCAGATAAATATTTAAATAATTACAAATAAAATGTATATAAAACAAAAAAAAGTAAATACAAAATGAAAAATTTAATAAATTAATAATTTAGTAAAATTAGAATTATATGTTTATCTTGCAATAAATATTAAGATTTAATTTTAAAAAATTCTTATTGATTTTATATAGATTTTACTTTTTATTTTTAATATTTATATCAATATAATTTAAATATATATAAATTTTTTTATAAAGTTTTATCGATTAATTTTGGATGTATTGTTCAATTCTTTGATTCCTCAACCCTACGTTATTTTTCAACTTTTAAAAGACCAGAAATTAAATATATGAAATTACACCTAAAGTTAATTTGAAAGAACTATATATAAACTAAGAGATTTTTATATAAACAAGGATTAGGATTGTGAAATTTCAGGAAAATTACATAACTGTGTTAAATTACTTGTAATTAAAAAATTCTTAGTTACTTTTGGGTCGAATAAATTTATAATGAACGTTAAAATTTTAAATAATCTAATATAAAATACATATCACGTGACCAAATTTTTATTGGTAGAAATTCATTCTAACGGATTGAATGTTCCTAATAGTTCATCTAATTCCATATTTGCATTATTACCTTGTATGCTTATACCCATTATATCGGGATTCAGTGAAAACATATCTAAATTCATATCAATGTCCGATTGCCCGAATAACATTCTTGTATACTCCCCCACAGTCAGGGTATTTCCGTTACCAGCTTCGCCCGTCGTATTAATATTTAACAAAACATTCTCTGCTGTAGCATCGACTAACGATGATAATGATCCTTCAGTTCCTTGAATAGGAAAATTACTAAATAACATTTCTAAATCATTCTCGACTGAATTTGAAGTGGTGTCCGTGGACGGTTGTAATTTATTTTTATTGGTTGGATCATCTCTCAATGTAACTCCCAAAGTTTTCAAGGTAATAGAATTATTCTGATTGATGACTGAATTTCCAGGAAAATTCGAAGCATCTTTATTTGGTGGGTTGAAAGGCTCCTCTTTATTTAATCGAATCAATGGTTGAGTAGATTTTATATGCGATGATGATCCGACAATACGTTCTTTTTCTATCAGCAAATCAGATTTTATAATATAAGGTGAAATATCTGCTATATCGAACGGAAAAAGACACTAAATAAGGGAGGGAGGATAATTTAATAAAATATTTAAAAACGAGAAGAGATAAACTTTTGTTGGAACACGTACCTTTTTCTTTGGGCATATTAGCATCTTCTCGTTAAAATTGATGAAGTAGCATCTAAGTCGCGTTGAACAATAAGGACAAGGGCTTCCCTCAGCTTCAATTGACATCATAAATACTTTTGTGACTAATTAAAAATATGTATATATATATATTATATATCAACCTAAATTATATAAGTCAAGACCTTCATATTAGTCATTTAGAAACAATTGATTTTCTTTTTGTTAAATTAACAAAAAATAATTAATGTACCTTGAGATTAAATTGAACGATATATGATTTTCTAATTGTATTTTATATAAATATATAAATATATATATATATATTTTTTTAAAGAAAGGAAAAAAAAAGTATAAAGCGATTAGTATGTGAAATTACGAAATAAAATGATACATCATGACAAATTCGTGGTGTAAGAACTTGACGCAAAACAAAGGGTTGCCTTATTCTGCAATCATGATCAGATTTGCCACAACATATTTCAAAAAAATAAAAAAAAATACTCCCCAAATAAATCCTGTAACAGGTTTAATGCTACACTCAATAAAGAAAGAAAAAGTTTTTTTTTTTATCTCTTTTTCTTTCTTTAAAAACTTACCGCAACTTACCTATGATGTGAATTTTTTTTTTTGTGAAAAAAAAATTTTTTTTTTTTGATCAGAATTAATAAAAGAGGATCAAAAAAAATATCGTGCTTAAAATAAACAACTCGTAGAAATTGCTCTACCTGTTCCAAAGGAACTATTGAAAGTTTCAAGGAACTATGTGAATGAATAATTTGTATAATTTGTTTTTTTTTTGGTAAACCGAATATTTAAATTACACGTTTTTTTTTTTTTCTTTTAGCTTTTTATGCTTTTATTTTATATCTTTATTTTTTTTTTTCTTAAACAAATAACGTTTATAAAATTGATCTTTAAGGCAAAAGGTTCAAAGGTTTTATTACAAGTTCGAAAAAGAAATTTTTTTTAAAAAAAAAAATTTGTTCATCGCAAAGACTTTAGCCAATCTTTTGAACTCCCGTGATATGATTCCGCAGTATCAAACCAACTAGTTATTCGTGCCGATCAAAGTTAACCTTTAATACAGGTTTACTATCAAAACATTTAATGGGTAATGGAATTCTGCGGCAATCTAACAATTTCGACATGAAGAGTTGTTTTAGTAATCAATATATAACAAAAAAAAAAAAAAAAAAATCTTAATCAATTAATTATCCTCTGATGTTTTTTTTATTTATTTAAATCCTATATACATAACAAGCCTAGATTACAAGGGAAAATGATAAAATTGTACAAATCTTTTATAAAACATGATAATTTATCTTTCTAAAAAGAGAAAAATAAAAGAATCATTCATTAATTAAATCATAAATCGAATAATTACAAATCTTTTTTGAATAAATATTACACAAATCCTTTCGAGGTCAAAGTTCATAAAATTGAGTTGAATAAATTTCAAATTAATTTTCGAAATGATTTTCATCATCTTCAACATCATTCTTATCATATACGGTATTATGAAGAATGGTTAAATCGATTATATCTGGATCTTGTGATAGTTGATGAACCGATTGATTAAAGCTACGATCTTCCTGCCCTTCCAAAACAAACAACGTTGAATCCTTATTGGAACGACGTAATCCTTCGTTCATGAGATACAATATACAATTATATATGCCACCCAAATGAAATGCTAAAATTGATGTGAAATTTTGAAAAGGAATCAGATAAATTGCTCGCTCTAACGTGATCAAATTTAACGCAAACATACCTATTATAGCAGAGATATGCATCCATAAAGCTTCATTATAACCAGACATAATGCATATACCATACATCATCAAAGGAATCCATTTTATATAGATTGAAATATAAATCAAGATTTTTAACGTAGCCTGTCTTTCCAATTTGTTCCGTCTATTAACTCTGTCGATTGAAGTCGATATTTCTTCTCGATCTACATTAAATATCATTGATAACGTTGTAATATAACTGTAACATGTTGTAATAAAAGTTATGGTGAATGTAACAAAAACACCAATTAGCAATGTATTTAATGAATTAGTAGTGGTTGCCGACGTTAGGCACCAGAATTTTGCTGGACCGAGAGAAGGGATTGAGAGAATTGAAAATGATAACGATAATGCTAAAATACACGTAATGAATTTCCTATAGAAAAGAAATTGTAAAAAATAAATGTGTGTTAATTTTCGCATGCATTGTACGTCATCAAGATTGGGTAAATTCTTACCAATCAAATTTGCCCAATTCAAGTGACATGCTCCTACAAACACTCTAATACCATACCGCAAAAAAAAAAGTTGACGTTAATTTTTTTTTTTAAAAAAGAACAAAGATTTCATGTTTTCTTACCAAATAAGTGACAAATGCAATACCAGCCATTAAAATCATATTGAGATTTATTTGAAAAAAGAACAGATAGGCTAGTACTTTACAAGATGTTTCAGGAATAGCTTTTCGGAAAATCAATGAATAAAAAAAGTTTGGCATGAAAACCAAATCTAAAGAAAAAAAAAAGGTAATCAATTAAAAGGTTTCCTGTTTACGAAAATTGGTTATTTTGATTTCACAATTAATAATTACATTGAAATACGTCTGAAATGCTAAGATAAAGAGGAACGCGACTTGATATTGCTAGAGAACTTGTGCGCCATCTCGCATATGCCGAGTAAATCTAAACAAAAGAAAGGGCGTGTTACATTCATTATATTATTGTTACCTCCGGAGTTATCCTAGAAAAGTTGAAAGATTCCAAATATTGTAAAACTTTCGGAATCTCGTTTCCTTTACTGGACATACCCGGACACCTCTTTTCATATGGATGGTTTTTTGATAACATACCACAAGAGAACAGGCAATTAAATCTACGTGACCGAAAATTAAAGCAGTTATGTCAATAATTATATGAAAATTTTCAAGTTTATTAGCATTATCATATGATGTGGTGTCGTTAATCGTGGTTGACGCATTCACATTTGAAAAATTGTCCAATTCTTGCGACATTATAAAGGAAAGTCTTAATAAAAATAATATTACAGTATATTTAAAAATAAAATTCTCGCGATTGATGAAAAGCAATGTATTACAATGAATATGGTTGATAATTTTTGCATAATATGAAAAAGACAGAAAGCAGTGAGTCCAAGACGATTAAAAAAAGAAGGAATATTTTTTTTTTATTAAAAAAAAAAGATAAAGAAAGAAAAAAAAAATCAACAAAGAATCGGATTGAAAGAAAGATGCGTTATAAATCCTTTACTGTCTCTTATATTGCCTAAATGAGGCGAAAGGGATATTTAACAAAAAAAAGTTCATATCGGAGTATTTATGAATATTTCGATTGTTAAATTAACGGATTTTATTGGATTTGTGGTTTATTTTTGACAGGAAAAAAAATTACCACATATTAATCTTTGATTTTATTTGTTTCACTAAATTATATTTGTCTATTTATAAACTTTTTTTTTCTCTTGAGTCTAACCTAGTTAACTTAGATTTCAAAAGTATACCTCTTCGTTCTTTTATATTGATCAATGAGAACAAACGGAAAATTTCAATAAGCAAGCCCCTGAAAATCTCTCGATCAAGAAAAATAAAAGTAAAAAAGCGCGCCGAAGAAATACGAAATGTAGTTTTGCCTCAGAAGCTAACTATTTATGTATAAATTCTTTCAACGGACAATAAATGCATTGAAATTGCCACGTCTCGGAGATTCGGTCAAACGATTCTCACTTTGGTCATATCAAAGATTCATAATATGTATGTATCTCGCTGAACTTCAACAAAGGATGAGTTAGTTATACAAAGATCCTTTCCTTACAAGTTAAGATCAATTCTTCTAAAGGCAAATTAATGAAAACTGCATTGCGTTGTTTTTTCTCTTTTTCGAATGAACCCGCGTAAAGAAGTTCTTGCTTTGAATGATTCTTATAAACGGCAAATTCTACGAATCATGGTTTACTAAACCTAGTTTACGTTTAAATATTCCAGTTACCGATTTGGCGGAATAATTTGCATAGCATTTTCCTTTAACCTTTAATGTAATAGAAACGTTTCGGTTTTGTATCTGTTTAAAAAACAATTACCTCATAAAAATAACGAAAAAGTGTATACAAAATTTTTGCGCCCGCAGTTTTACGTTGCGTGTCATGTAAATTAGCTTTTGCATTTGACTTCGAATCTTGAATATACCCTTGTTTCAAAGCACAAGTAATTATAATAATAAAAAACAAATAAAAAAATGAAGCTGTGGATAATAAGGTTTTCGATCAATCTATAGAATAGCCTCCCTATACGTTACCCATAAATTACCAATTGTTTATGTATTACCATGGTTTCACACATTCTTCATAATGCAAAAGGTTTTTGTTAAAGGTATTATTTCATTTTGTGGTTCAATGCAAAATCATGCACTTTATAAATTAGTTAAAAATGAATCGAATTCCATAAGTGTGTCCTCATTTATTAAAAGAATTATATCCGTTATCTAATGATTTTTCTTATGATCTAGCCGCAGCAACGTAATAAATTTTGGCGAAGACTCCTTATTTGTTGGTTACCTACGTAATAAACTTGGATTTAGAGTCTAAAAAAGGTGCATTCGGACGTACTGCGCCTGGAAATACTTGTAATAAGAAACCTTAATCAAATTTAACAAAGTTTATCTCCGAAATTTACCCTGATTATATAATGATATAATCAAACAATAACGGCATAATATTGTTTGCATAATGTTGTTTAATATTGTTCAAATAAAATTTATGTCGCTTATTGGTGAGGAAATCCCAAATGTTTAATCATTGGCTAATACCCATTGGAGGTTAACTTTAAAAGAATTGCATTGATTCTGTGTCATCATTTAATTGCTTGCTTCTTGTTACTATTTTTAATTTGGATCAAAAATAATTTATAGACGACTTCGACTTATCTGAGAATAAACTTCAAAGGAAATTAAAAAGAAAATGGACCATTTTTCGAATGATTTTTATCAAAGAAAATTTAGATCCAAAAAGAAATTTTTAATCGAATAATACTTATGCGTATTTTTCAATCTCGTAGATTACTTTGGAATGGGTCAGTGACCTTTAAAGCTAGGTTCGGCATCAAATGTAGTACCGAATAAAGGTAAAACATTACCTATCTACCTGTTTTCCACTGATAGGCTTCCACTCATGCAAACAAATGCTTCTGCAGTAACCCCATCAAAAAATTTTCTATTCTGAGAATTTGTTCGAGTTAGATTGTCACAATAATGAGCGTGTTAAAGATTTCTTATGAATACTCGGATATTTGTCACAGATCGTTTGCTATAAACTTATAACTTTACAAATATTGTGATATCAAAACTTTTTCTGTATTGTTTGTTGTTCGATTGCCATTATCAAGTCCAATATTAACCTTTTGATACTATACTAAGATTAAGATTTAGACCTTCATTAAAGTATTAGCCTACCTAGTACCTAGTCAATCTATTTTATTTTAAATTAACAAACGCTTTTTATTAACAATAATATTTTCTAATTTAAACCGACAATTTGAATTTTTTTAATTAAATCAATATTTCATAGATATATTCTTGTCAAATATTTTAAAAATTATTTGCTTATATTATTAAATTAAAATATAGTAAAGTGTATAAATTATATGCTAATTTAATAATATTTTAATAAATTAAAATTATTACTACTTTAATAAATCTTACATTAATTAAAATAAATTTCATTGAATCATGCATGCATAATAAATTATTTTATTTTTTACTTATTTATCTAAAAAGGATAATTTGAAAAGTATTGTAAATTTTTGAATAATTTAATTAATTTAAGTTTAAAGCAAATTTGTTAAATTAAAAAAATTATAAATATGAATATTAAAAATATATTAAATATATTAATTAAAGGTAATATTAAAACTGATTTGAAAATCTATAATTTGTTGTATATTTTACAACAATATCTTAAGTTATATTAGTTATAAATTTTAATACAATTAATAAATTTTAATTATTTAAGATAAGTAAATAATTGAATCATTTTGATTTTAAGAATAATAAAACAGAGATATTAAAATATATTTAAAAAATTTTTAGTTATAAAAAATATTTATAATAAGTAACTCTTATTTTAAATTATTATAATAAATTTATGAATAATTTAAAAAATAAATAAACTTTAAGATTAATAATTTCATATAATATTAAATTTTGACTAATTTTTAAAATTAATTCTAAATATTAAAAATAAAGATTTTTGAATTCTAAAAAAAGTTTATTATTTTTTTTTAATAAATATTCTATATTATCATTAAAAAATTAATTATTATACTAGTACAGTTTATAATTAATTAATAATAATTAATCAATAGTTAATTAAAACCTTTAACTAGAGCTCTAAATCAGATTAGATCAACCTATTTATCTAATCTGATCTGATCTAAAAATTCAGGTCAAGTCAGTAGATTTTTAGGTTAATTTCAAGTAAGATTAACAGGTTAACCTGACCTAATCTAATAAATTTTAAGTCAACTAATCATTTATTTTGAATAATATTTTATCATTCTTGAATAATGATTTATCATTCAATTAAAATAATCGTTATTATTCTTAAATGATAGTTTTATAATTTTTTTATTATTCTTAAATAAGATTTTTATCATTTAAAAATGTTATTTTTATTATTCAAGAATGAGATTTTTATTGTTCAAAAATGATATGTTTATTATTTGAGAATGATGTTTTATCATTCAATTAGAATGATTTGTTATCATTTAAAAATAATGATTTTATCATCTAAAAATAATGATTTTATCATTCAAAAATAATATTTTACCATTCAATTAAAATGATTTATTATTATTCTTAAACAATAATTTATTATTTAAGAATAATATTTTATCATTTAAAAATAATGATTTTATAATTCAATTAGAATAATTCATTATTATTTTTCTTAAATAATAACTAATTATTCTTCTTGAATAATTCAATTAGATTAGGTCAAATAAAAATTTAAATCAAGTCAAATTTTGGTTTGACCTAATTTGATCCTCTTAATTCAGATAACTTGATTAACTTAACTTAAATTGATCTATTCAGAACTCTACTAATTAACTATTTAACTTATTAATTTAAATTAATTAATTTACTAATTATTTATTATTAATATATAATTATTATCTTTTTAATGATATTACAGATAAATATATCTACAATTTTATTTAATTATTTTAAATATTTCTAAAATAATTTATTTAAAAATAAATACTTTATAATAAATTTTATTATATTTCAAAGTAAAAATTAAAAAAAAATGTGATTTTTTAAAGATAAATATAATAAATTATTGTTAAAAAAAATTAAATTTTTAAATTTATATATAATTTTTTATTAATTTTAAAAATATAAAATATTATTTTTTAATAAGTTATAACAAGATGAATCTAATAAACTAAATTTTATTTTTATGATAATATATAATAAATCATTTTTAAGAATGAAAATCAAAAAATTAATATATATTAATAATTATTAATTTTAAAAATTTAAAAATAATATTATTAAATATATTTTAATATTTCTTAGATTATAAAAATTTGCAAATAAATTTACCTACTTATTTATTATAAATTCACTTCTGATTTACTTTTATGAAAAATTAAAAAGTTTTTTAATTAATTTTATAAATATATTATATTATAATAATTTATATTTTTTAATTATATAATAAATAATTTAAAGTTACTTATAAGTTAAAAAATTTATAATTGATCTAAAATGAAGTAAAGGACTCTAGTATACTGGTCATATATTATATTAAGTATTTTGATATTTACCTATTCAATAATTTAGTTGATACTAATTAGTTAGTAAAGTAATACAATTAGTTTGCAAACATATAAATTTTAAATTAAATTATTTAAAAAACTTCTTAATAATTAAACTTTTTTTTAATAAGTTAATAAAATATATATTAAATTATATTTTTCATATAATTACTATAATTTTTAAAATTAATATGGTATGAGAAATCTACAGTAGCGGTCATAAGTATCTAACCGCTAATATTTTCTAAAATCAAGTAATAACATCCATTAAAATTTTCCAAAATTTAAGTTCAATACTAATATTAATCACATGTAAAATTATAGATTTGTATCATGTATAATTTAGAAGTTAGATAATCGGTAGATTTTATATTTCAAAAAAAATGACATTTTTTTATGTAAATAATTTCATTTTTTATTATTTAACACCTAA
>CAJVPP010003062.1:0-12697 GCA_910592005.1 Funneliformis mosseae
ATTTTATTTATTATTTTAATAAATTCTTTTATTAATATTATTAATTTAAATTATATTATAGGTGATACTCTTAAAAACTAGCTGAAGAAAATTTAATTGAAGGTAGAAATCTTAAACAATAGGTAGAAACATATTGGCATATAATATATAATTGTGTATTTTCTATATGAGGCATAAAATACCATTAGAAACTGTAAGTAATAAATAATTTAATTATATTTAATAATTTTAAATTTAAAATTAATTTTATTATCTTATTTTATAAATTCTTAATAGTTATGTGAAAGTTTTAAATATTCAGTACAATTAATATTACATATAAGAGTATTTTTTGATGATTTACATGCTTTAGCATTCATACTTTATTTAGTTAAATTAGCTATATCTACTTTTGAATTACAAAATTATTTATTAGCAGATTATTTTATTGGTTTAGCTCATTTAGGAACAGCTATAAAAAACTTCCTAAAAATGATCATTGTACTTTTTGTTAACAACTAATTGCTATTTTAAATAAACGATTTGCTGATTTTGATGAAAATGCTTATATTTTATGCTTTTTTTTACATTCTGGATATAAAGGTAAATTAAATAATTAAAATTTATTTATAAATTTAGTTTGAGCAAGAGGAACATTTTGACAAATTCTTCTTGCAGCAGATGAATATTATAAAAAATGAATAAATACCAAAGGAAATAAAAGTATTAATAGTTCAAATGAAAGATTATCAATATTACATTACACATTTTGATATATTTTTGATACTAATGAATCTTTTTTTACCTGATAGTTTTCTATTGAAGATAACTTTCCAAAAAATGAGGATCATATTTATCAATTAACTATAAATTATTTGCAATATTACTACATATAGCTAGTTGTAAGAGGATTTGATTAGCATTATGATAGTATTATGGTAAATATCATATATAATTTTCATTAGGTAAAATTGAAAATTTGCAAAAACTTTTTACTTTTTATCTTGCAAACTCAAAAAAAAAATACTTTATTTTTCTATTAATAAGAACATAAAAAATTTAAATGAAAAATTATATAATGCAAATCTTTATAATGATGAAAACTTGAAAGAAGAATTTATTAATGAAGTAAAACAAAATATATTTTCAATTTTTGAGAAAGAAATACTTAATATTGAAGAATTATTAAACCTTCATGCTGATGATTTTACAAAAGATTTAAAGAAATAATTGTTGATGTTTTTGATATTACTGATAGTGATAATAATGAAACTATTAGCATTTATTCAAAATAATAATAGTATTGAAGAAGATTGGGATCTTGAAAGAGAAGTTAATTTGATTTTAAATGAAAATTAAAATATTAATTTTTAGTTTTTTAAAATATAAAATAATTACTTTAGTTAATGATTAATAATTATTTTTATATTTGAATAGAAAGAATAATAATAAAAATTAATGTTACAATAAATAATATTTATTTTTTTTAATATAGTATCAGTGTATCTAAAAAAAATGAAAATTCAATTACCAATTTTGGTTGCTATTTTTTGATGATCAGCTATTAATTAACTATATTTAATTTCATGAAATACAAAATATTTTTTTTCATTTTTAATTGTTTATTTTTTTAAGTATAAAATTTTTGTTTTTAGATATATTGAATTAATAAATAATAAATTATATGCTAATTATATATTATGAGTAAATAGTACATTAATTAGTATAACAACTTTAAATAATTTATTGATTAATTAGCACAAATTAGTTTTAAATAGTATTAATATTTAAATTAGCATTTATTTTGGTTAGCTAACTAGTTTCAAAAGGTTTCACTAGTATCATCTAGTTTTACCAATTTCATTTTAGTTTTAGATTATTATAAATTTTTGGATTTTAGTTCTTAAAAGCTAAAATGTTTTAATCTTAAGATTTTGGTTTTGCCTATACCTTTATGTTAGTGACTCAATATTAATATAAATAAATAAATAAATTGATTGAATATAAGGAATACTATATAAAAGAACACTTCTAATATAAAATTTCAAAGTTCAAAATTTTATTTGTTAAACATCTGAAATTATACTTGGATTGAAAAATTTGAATTTGAAATTGTAGTTGGAAATGCATCTTTAAATACTAATGATAAAAGTTCATGTATAGTAAAAATTATATTAGAAATTATTGGTAGAATTATAGGGATCTCAATTTGTTTTCAATATAAAGTATTTGACAAAAAAATTTTATAAAGAATCTTAGGATTCTGGTACTGAAAAAAAAAATATATTTGATAGTATTATACTTGACTTTTGTCTATTTTTTATATAATATAAATAATAATTTTGGTTATGTTCTATAAATTATGTAAAAGTTAAAATATATAATATTATACTTATTATATTCAAATTATGAAATTATTATCAAATTAATTATGAAATTAAATAAAAGAATTGAAATCATAGATTTTTGAATACTTTAATTAAGAATTAATAAGCAATTTTATTAAAAAAAAATTATTCTAATTTAAAAAAATCTATTTTTATTTAAATTATAGAAACATGCCTTTTTTAATATTATTTATTTGACAAAAGTAATAAAATTATTTATTAAAAAATAATCCTTCATTAATATTAAAAATTTCATTTGATTTTTTAATTTAGGAAAACATTTTTTCAAAGGACTATATTAAAAATACTTTGATAATGAGCTCTATATACTGAATTTTGATTGATTTGTATAATTTTAAACCATAAAAAAATATTTCAAACCTGTACTTTTGAAATTATTATTTCTAATTAAAATTTACATACACTTATTGCTTATTTAGTCTTTAAAATAAAGTAAAACAAGAAATTTAAATAAATTCAATAATATATTAAGAAAATAATAGTCTAAGTCAAATTTAAAGCAAATGAAAATGAAATGTGAAAGCATAACTTCTCATAATTCTCTATTAACTATCTAATTTTTAAATTAAAGAATTATTATAAAATTGATAGTATATTTATGCAAATATTTTATTTTAATTTTTTTTTGTTAGAGCAAATATAACTTATTATATTACACCATTAATTATATTTTATTTATCTAAAGTATAACTAAAGATATCTTTGGTTAGACTTATTTTACACATGTGATCAACCAATAAGATATATTTTATATTATCTTGTTATATTATTATGTCAGGTTTTGTAACTTCAAATAAAATCTCAAAAGGGGTAAATAAAACTAAGATAATTACTCAAGAAATCACAGGTGAGGATTCACAATAACGTCGAAGAATTATTCTCAATAATGAACACGTGAGATAAATACAAAATAAACACAAAGATAACTCAAAGATATTTCAGAGATTACGCTTCAGAGACTCCAAGTCAATACAGCGAATCAATACAATATCATATAATAAGTTAACTAATAAACGGATTGCACAAATGCAAAGGATCACAAATAATGTATAACAATTTCAAAAGGTTTGCGAAGGATAAGTTTTATACTGGTTAATTATACTCCTTTATTGATATAATATATAAGTTTAGTATCTAAAAGATTGATATCTTGTCGGTTACCTTTGCCAGAAAGGTGATGAGACTTAATAAAAATTTAAAGATATTTATATATGTTGAATAAATAATAAAATACACTAAACTAAATATATTGAAGGAAATAAAGTTGTCATTTTGCTAGGCAATAAAGTTGCAGTGTTAATAAAATTGCCAGATCTGCAGACAACTAAATGGACATCTATGATCTACATGACTATCAAAGGCAATAAAATTGATATCTAAGGATTTACATAATTGATTGATGGCAATAAAATGGATAAAATGATCTTCATAAAAGATCTACATGGCAATAAATTAACTTCCTATTCTTCTAATTAAATTTATCTAAAATTTTACCTGTCACAACATGATCTGATTTTCAGATATAATTACTCTTAAATTATTTTTTCTGTAATATTATAATTTAACATTTCAGATATTATAATGGTTTCCATTATCTAGTTCTATTGAAAAATTATAATCCCTAATTTAATTATTTAGTTATTTTTTAAAAAATGAAAAAATATCTTGCAAAAAAAATTTGATAAATTTTATTTTCATATTAAAATTCTTTTTGTTTATTTTTGAGAAAGTTCAATCTATATTGGAGAAACATGCTTTATTTTTTTGACAGAGTAAAAAATTGTGATAATTGTTCAAATGAAATATTCTTTTTTTGATGTATTAAGATCATTTATTTTAGGTGTTCTAATATAGATTGTTCAGAAGTGTTTAAGAACTTTTTAATAACTATTAATATTTTATTATTTTTATCAAAAAAAATGCTTTGATGATAAACCATTATTTATAGAGGGTTTAAACAATTATTTTTCAAATATATTATATACAATATATATATCTTATATGTAAAAAAGATCTATTTTAGTTAACTATATAACCTCTTATATCAAATATTTGATTAGATTCTACTTATATTTTTTTTATAAAATGATATATATATTTTAAGTTTTACTTAGAAAAAAATAAACTTAATATGAAGTTTATTTGAGATTGTTAGTCACAAAAATAGGATATGCTAATATTGATAATTTGATAAGTAAATTAACGATGAGTAAAGTAAATATTATGTTCTAAATCTTATATATAGGGGTATTCTATCAATTACTATAGATCTAAAATATATTTGCAGGTAACATAAATTTTATTAATAGAGATTTTTTTATATATCAAATCTATAATATACTAATATTTATAAAAAATTTCTTATTAAAGTAGTTACATTTCTAATCCTAAATAATTTTAGATTCTTCTTACAATTTACATCTAAAATTTCATGTAAATATTTAAACTCATTCTTTCAAGTGATAAGTCTTATTTTTAAAAAAATATATTTATATTATAACGATAGTAAAATAAACCTTCGTAATATATTTTAATATTAAAAAGATCTTATTTCAAGAAAGCTGACTGTTGCGTTATTCTTTTACAATTTATTTAGTTATTTTGTTTTTTGAATGTTAATTTAAAACACAAGTTATTTATTTTAAATATTTAGGAATTTTTACCAGATAATACTGCAGATTTCAAGCTATGCTTAACAATTTAAAAAACTCTTGTTAAAATATTAATTTGTAACTTTATTTTTAAAATCCTGATTTTTTTATTTTTATATTTTTTAATTTTTGAATTTGCAATAGTTTTAATTAATAACTAGCCAGTACTTTTTTTCTAATATCTATGATAGACATATAAAATAAGATAATATAATACTATAATAGTCTGGTAGTTTTACTTATTGTATTTTATTGGTTAATTTAATTATATATAATTTAGTGATTGTATATGTAATTCAAGAATTTTAGTCATAGCAATATTAATATTAGGTGTCAAATTTATTTTTTAAAAAATATTACATAATATTAGCCTGCATTAAGAATTTATTATAATTTCATTTAAAAATTAAAATTTGGTTAAAATATCATTAAGTATATTATTAATAAATTTTTAGCTAAATGCTTTATTTCTAAATAAAGAAATATAATTTAATGCAATAGGAATAACTTGTTACAATCTATTCTATATAATTATAATTATTTCTTGAATAACATTTTGTAGCATTCCAGTACATTTTAATATAATTAAACTTATAGTAAAATTTTAAATAGAAACTTATCTTATTTTTAATAATTTCTTGAATTATGCATTTTTGAGCAAAAAATTTGGGTTGATTTTCTAAAATATTTGCATATAATTTTAATTATTTGTCAAATTCTTATTTTTACAAAAAACCTTTTAAATTTAAGATTAATAATTAATATTTATGTAAAATTTGCTTCATTTCTTTTTATTTTCTATGAAAAGATTTTTCAGGATAATTGCCAGAAAATTTAATAAATTGAATATTATTATTAAAAATAGTATTTTTATTTTTAATTATTTACCACTTAATTCTACATTTATATAGCTTATAATAAAAGCATTAGAACTAAATGCATTATATGAAGTGAAATTATCAAATGCAAAAATAGTAATAGCTTTAGGATGATTACTTTAAATATTAGAATTGCATAATTAATAACCTTTAACTGTCATTATTTATTCTTTATTTATTATTATTCTAGCTTTATGTAAAATATTATTAGCAACTTTTATTCTTTACTTAATTGTAATTATTAAATTATTATACACAAAAAATCATTAATATTAATACTTCTTTTTCTTTTTTCTTGTAAAGTGATTATTTTTTATATAAGATTATCTCCTATCATTAAAATAAAAGATATTTTTATTATAAATTACCAAAATATACAAATATTCATTTTCTTGTAAATTATAATTAATTTAAATATTTAGATTAAATCATTTTCAAATTTTGGTATTAATTTTTCATAATAAAATTTAATAAAAATTAATTGAATAAAATAAAATTAAAAATATTTTTATTTAAGATATTAGAATTTTTTATCTTACTATTTATTCTAAAAACTTTAACCTATACATAATTACATCAGGTCTTTTATGAATATTAACTTAAATGTCTTTTTATATTGTTTAAACTTAAATCTCATTTTATTAAGCAAATTTCTTACTATTTTTATATTAAATTGAGAATTCAAATTAATTTTAAATTAATAAAACAATATTTTTTTAATTCAAACTTAATAATTATTTTCTATTCTATTCAAAATGATAGAAAATTAAATTTTTTACATAATTAACAAAATTAGCAACATAAAATTTAAATTTGTTTATGTAAGTATATTACTATTTATTAAAGATGGCATTGCAATTAGTTGTAACTATGTGATGCTTATTTATCACAGGGTTGCAACTAGTTGCAACTTAATTTTATTAATATCATAACTAGTAACAACTCTATAATAAATAAGCATCATATAGTTGCAACTAATTGTAGCGTTATCTTTATTATTTGTGTTTGAATATCTTTATTATTAAGTAAATTTTTAATTTTGTAATGTTATTCCTGTTTAAAATTAGAATAGTTATATAATTTTTTATTAATTTTTCTTATTCTTTAATAATATATAAAATATTCTTTTATTTAATTACTATATAATATTAAGATTTGTTTTAGGTTTTATGATTAATAAGCTTAAGATACTATAATAAGAAAATTAACCTTAATGTATAATAATTATTAAAATTACCATTCTTTATTTATTTTTAAGTGATTTAATCAATTGTTTAATTGAAATTTTCTTCAAATTCAAAATTTTGATTAAAATTTGATTATCAGATTTTGATTTATCAGTTTTATTAGGATTGCTAGATAAATGAAATTAAAATGATAATAGATTAAAAATTTGTTATTTGCTGACCATTTTCAGCTAAGAGCTTTATAGCTTGTACTTTTTTTCTTTATTTTATTTAAATAGAATTTCTAATATAAAATATTTTTTAGATAGTAATATATAGTTTTCATTTTATTTAATATGATACTAATAGAAGTTTTAACCATTTTGTCAAGCACAACATCTCTATATATACTTTTTTTATTATCTAAATTACTATTATTATTCAAAGGCATTAAGAGCTTTTTTATTTTTTCTTATTTATTTTTAGATTTTTATTTGTTTTCTATAAAAAATGAAAATAAATTTAATCAAGAAAATTTTTTTTCAGTAATATATGCAAAAATCTTTTTAATGTCAAATTTGTAGATTTCATATATATAACTAAGAAAATTCACACATAAAAATTTGATAATAACTTTTTAAGGAGTGATTAGATTTAAAAAATCTTATTATAGTTTAAAAGTTAAAAATAAATTAAATTATAGTATGATGAGTTTTAAAAATAACTTTATTTTTTAAAAGTAGATACATTTTAAAAGAATATATAAATTTGTTATGCTAAGTTTTTTGAGCTATAGTATTTTTACTAAAATTTATAAATAATAGTAAATATTTTATGAATATTAATAAATAATAAAATTAAATTATGTATTATGAAAATAATAAAATATATATTAGTAATTAGTAATATAAATAAATATTTATAAATATTGATAAACAAATAAGAATATAAAATTGTATATTATTTTTCATTATATAATATAAAAGGAAGAATAATTCTTTTTTATTGTAAAGATATTTATTTTTTTTATATAAATTATAAATGTTTATTAAAGTAAATTTATTAATAATATGATATGAATTTAGTTATTAATTGAGTTAATTAAATAAATCATTAATGAGTAAATTATAAAAATAGGTAAGAATTTATTCTAAATATAGTTTCTAATTGTTAGTATTCTAGTATTACATCAGGATCAGTTATGAAAGCAGATCTATCAAGATGTAATATATTTATATTATTTTATTTAGAGCATCTATTAAGAGCAATATAAGCTTGAACATTTGAAAATATGTTTCTATTTAGAGCAAGTGTGATTTCAAGATATTTTTTTCAACATGATAAATTTCTGTCCCAGAATTTAAAATTTAGGTTTAGGATCGGGTCCATTAAACCGGTCTCAAAATTAGCAGTCCTATTAAAATTGCCAATTTTGAATTTCATTTTCGCTTTTTACGAATTAATTATTTATTACAACTTTTCGACATTAATTATTATAATAAGTGATTAGACTTCTCTAGAGTTAGTATCCTCTTAAACGTAAGGACTGGTTAAGGATCACTTAACATCCCTAATGGAAGCAAAGCCTTATTCATTATGCTAAAGAAACTTGTTTTTGATTTTCCGCCTGCAGTAAATGATTTAAAAGTTGAAAAATATTGATGATGAAGAGCGATGTAACTTTGAATCAATATTTTCGGTAAAAGTACAAAATATTAAACAAAACAGGTGGAATTATATTTAAATGCCCCCCGTGTAGCACGAAATCAAGATTTTCTTTGGTGGAAGGTATGTATTTCATGATTTATCATAATATTATTTAATTAATGAATTCAATTAAATGTGAAGACAAATGAAACGAGTATCCAGCATTTAGTCAGAGATTATTTTCAGTTACAGGTAAAGAAAAATATACTATTGGTTACTAAACATTAACTACTAATTATTTTATTAAGGCAACAAGTTTATCGGTAGAAAGAGTTTTTACTGGCGAAACCAATTTAATATGCAACCAGAGATGTGGTTCTTAAAGCAAATACAATTCGCGTCTGTATGTATTTGGAAGTCCTGGTATAAAAAATAATTAGGATTAATAAAAAAAATAAATAAATTTTAAAATTTCATTGTTCGTATATAAATAAGAATGATATTTTTTTTTATAATACTACCTTTAAATATTCGAGTTAACAATAATCGGTCGAGTCGAATTTGAGTTCTGCAAATATTAACGGTTCGAGTTCGAATATGCTTCAAACCTGACCCGACTCGTTCCATATACCCAACGAACACTTGTACAATACAATTAATTAGCGAACATTTATCCACATTTGGCTACAAATTCTTAAAGTAGATTATTAAGTAAAACACTTTCTTAGGGTGTAGATTTAATTTCATAAAATAAGGTGTAATGAAAGGGGTAGAAGATAAAGTAATGGAGGAAAAAAGTGTACGAATGAGGCATTTAGTTTTTGCTTTACCATTTTAATTAAGAATTTTTTACTTAGATCTATTTATATTCTGGATTAACCGAGAAAAGGTAATTTCTAGGCTCTCATAACATTAAATTAATATGTCAATTATTTAATTGACATGCAATCCAGTGCGAATCCCAAGAAACCAAAAATTAAAATAATAAATTTTGTAAAAATAACTCGAGAACTATAATAAAATACCTATTATTATTTAACCCGAAAAGATTGAACTCGACTCGTTAGAAGAATTTAAAAAAACCAGTAATAAAGAAAAACTGCAAATTAAAAAAATTAAGCAGTCGCGGTAATAGAACCCGAAACAAAGTAAAAAGAGAGAACAATAATAGAAATGACAACCATAAAAGACTTAATCAAAATTAGTAAAAAAAAAAAAAATAACTAAACTATAGAAATAAAAAAAAAAGAAACCAATAATTAACACCTACCTATATATTACTTCTAAAATTTTCTATACATGGGAAATATTTATACTGTAACCTTCAAAATGCGTGACGTGATTTATGATTTAAGAAATTAAATCAAGGATACTTATCGTTAACGTCTAAAGCTTTATATAAACATTACGAAGAAAAGAAGAAATACTGTAAATATCAAATTTGATGGCATGTAACATATTGTAAATCAATTAAAACTTTAATAATGAGATATATAATAATCCGAACCTTCACTCAGAAGTTCAAGATTCATTAAAAATTTTAATAATCAGAATTTTAAAAGTTTAGTAAAATGACAATAATTCTAACTTTATTTAATTTTTTTTAGATGAATTTAGAATTTAATATTTTAGACAAAATGCAGCTCATTAAACTTGGATTTACAAATATGTTCACAAATATGTTATAGAACAAACTTTTAAACTTTTATATTTAATATAATAAAAAATATTACTAAGATACTATAAATCAAAGCAAAAAGCTTATATATTTATAAAATAGTAATTTTCGCTTTTTATTATGCTTAGTTTTTTTTTATACAATAAATGTAAATCTAGTTACTGGACCGGAACTATGACTGCAGTGTTGAGTTGAGTCAAGTGACATGAAGCTTTTTTTATAAACTATTTTCTATCGTTTAAATTATTTTATCAACTTTTCTATTTTTTTCTTTTTCGTATTTATCTAATCAAACATTATTTACATTATTTATCATTATATGTAACTTAATTGTTATTTGCTTTTATATAAAAGAACTTTAATCTTACCTGAAGTCTGCAGAGATTTTTTCTTGAGATTATAATATTGTCAATAAAATATTATTTTAACACTTTCAAACTTCTTCTTGCCTTATTATAGGTTTTGTAAAACCTCTCGATATATTTGTTACAGTGTGCAACTTATCAGTCATTCAAAGACATCATTTAAAAAACAGAAAAAAAAAATAAATTAACATTTCAAACTTCTTTATTTACAAAACAGAAACGTTATTATTTAATTTTGGTACTTGTTAATAATTCATTATGACTTTAATAGTTGACTCAAGGCATCGCAATTATGCGTGATCTCTTATTTTTTTCACTTTTACACCCATGTCGTTTTCATAACAAAAATAATTTTAAAATTTGATCTGGTCGAATTTTTTTTTTTTTTGGTTATTGCATAAGCTAATTTTGTGCAGATGAATATTATAATAAATAAATCCGTTGTTAAATTAACAGACAAGTTGTTAAATATAGTTAAGACCCGTCCTAAGAATGATTATACGACAAATTTATTAATACGATTAATCGTGTAGTTGATTATCAAAGGCTATATGGAGACTAGATAAAGGTTGAAAGTGTAGAAAATAAGGTTGCCGGGAAAAATCCGGAGGTTTCGACAGGCATTGAAATCGAAACCCATCGAAACCTTTTGCCGATTTTTTTATTAAAGGCAAAATTGCAAAAGTTTCGACGGGTAGATGGTAAGGATTTTGATTTGTTAAATATTTGTAAATGAGCAACAAGAATATTAGCATATAATAAGGATTTTCCATTTATTTCAAATTTCTACAGAGTAAAACCACTTTGCAATGATTTTTTTTTTTAGTATTCTTTTTGATGATTAGCCGCATTCAAATGATGATCAAAAAAAATCGCTGCGCTGCCATAATAAATATTGATTAATCAAAACTGAAAATCGAATATTAGAATCGAAGCTCATGAAACGATTAATTGCGAATAATCGATAAAATCGATACTACTTTATTGAAAATCCCTTCTATATAAGGGCGGCATTTAGTAAGGTTGTATTTCCGTTTTGGAAAACGAATTACTCTAAATTTTATCCTTTATAAGTGACATTGTTTATCATTGTATCATTGACAACTGAAGCGTCCTACTTCTTATTATAATATTTTTTTATTAGAGAATTTATTCTAAGCAAAATCAGCATACTCTTATCTCTGCAACTGAATTTTTTTATAAAGTAATCAACGAATAACGACTTTAATTTCGTCATTTATTTTACTGTGAAAAAAGTTGAAAATTAAAGAAGTAATAAAGTGATAAGATTGACCTAGATTTCTGCAACAAGTGATCTTTCATTCCTAATGAAAATTAACTCGACAACTACACCATACTGCGCCTTGATATATTTTCATGATTTATTAGTCTAGTATTAGATTTCCCTATGACTGAAATATTCGTCGTTAGTTAATTTGTTAATAAAATATTTTGCCAGATTGAATAATAAGGTCCTAATTGGAACAAAGTAAAGGCTGTGAATCTTAAAAATAAATAATATAAAAATTTTAATCATTTACAAAAAACCATCAATTTATTAAACAGATCAAATATTATTCGTGATTTTCATTTGAACAACTATATAACAATAAGCGCTTTTCCATTTACTATACTTATTTACCGTATTAGGTTCATGTTAATTATAATAATAAATCTAGTATTAATAATCAAATTCTTGATGCTTGAGTTTCAAATTTTAAAATTTTATCTTTAAATTAAAATGATTATTAAAAAAAAGTGCATATTGGATATATACATTTTATTCTGTAAGTTATTGTTCAGGGCGTAGAGCTATCAGTAGAGACCAGTATAGATCCATACAGTGGCGATCAAAAATAACGCATCACTGGAATAAAAATCGAAAACTATTAATATCACGTGATCTATCGATGATTGACTTCCGA
>CAJVPP010003063.1:0-12694 GCA_910592005.1 Funneliformis mosseae
TAACAATTTAATACATTTGTAAATTGATTTGAACAATTTAGATCTGAGATCATGAGTATGATAGAAAGTGTGTTTACTAGAGATATGTTTCATGGCTGCATCTATAATGGCTTTTTGAAGAAGGTCTCAGATAAAATTAACTTTATGAATGTTAGAAAGGTTGTCTAAATCTACTGAAATCAGTCTTGATTTTTTGCATCGATTGTCAACCGCATCAGCAAAAATAGACCAATCTTCTTTTGACATATCATGATAAAGAAAAACAAGTTTTTTTATCATTGAGACATTATTAAACCTGGGTTGATAGAAGTAAAAGCAATAAAGCAGATACTATATAATAGTCTAAAATCAAGATATCTACCAGGATAATTTGGTGGTTGTTAAAATTAGAAAGCAAAGCTAGAGTGATAAATATATAATTGATTGTTATCCATGTAGAATCTTGTATATACATGTGAAGGTTATCACTATTCATAACTGATTTAATGAAGATGAATATGTTAACAAAATTATTGTCTGTTATATAATCTATAAAACATTGTGAATGCGAAGGATTGTGAAATCTAGATGAATTTATATTAAAATCTCCTAAAATAATAAGAAAGAAGTTAACATGAATAGCTTTATCTATAAGGATACATATTTGTTGAATTATTTTTAAATGAAGGGGTTCGTTAGAATATGATAAATATATGTTAATAACATGAAATTTATTTTTATTTTTAAATTGAAAATTAAGACAGAAAATTCGATTAAAAAAGAAAGAGTAGTGAAAGATATGGTTAGCAAGGTATTTTTTAACCAGAAATCTCACATTAAAACCCAAATGTTGAGTGTCTGAGTCTGTAGAAAAAAAGGTATAAATTTGTTATTGCAAATGGATTTAAGAGGAAAGTGATGAAGGAGTGTAATAAATTTGTTTTTGTAGAGCAATAATATCTAAATAGTTAATAGAATAGAGATTAAATAAAGTTATTATTTGTGTGAATTGAGTAATGAACGAGTATTGTGAGTTGTAATGTTAAAGAAAGTGGGGTGAGTTTAACATTTGTATAATTATTTTATATATTCATAAAAAGTATTTAAAAGAAGAGATTGGGATGAGGTGAATTAGTACCATCATCATTAATCCAAATTACATCTGGTTTGTTTAGTTGTGAAATAGGTGTACAAAGTGATTCATTGGTTTTTCTATATACAAATTTTTGGATATGGGTGACTGCTTCAAATACAGAGTTAAGTTTTTTGATATTTTGTTTGTTATTAAAGCGAAACTTCTTATTTTTCTTGCGCAAGCTATTGGATTTTCCTTTCATATTCTATGATCTTAGATTCAGAAGTATCAACACCCTCTTTATATTGAGATTCATCTGTCTTCATGTTAGCCTTGCCTTTTCCTTTATTAGCAGTATTTAGTTTAGCAACTTTCTCAGGAGTGAGATTAAAGATATTTAAGTGTTATTCAATGATATCAAGACAACGAACGGTAAAAGTGAGTTCTGTGTGTATTTTAGCAAGTATTTCTATAAGTGCATCTAATTTAAGTATTATTTTAGTAACATCAGATAGTTTTTATGCAGATTAGTTGTCACGTTATTGCTGCAGAAAAAGATAATTATCCTCAACTTGTTCAGATTAGGATTTATTGGCATAGATCGACTCATCTAAGAATGATATATTGTTATCTTTGTTTATGTTATTATTGTTATTGTTGTGTTTGCTATTGGTAGGTAATTTAGAGTAAATGGGAACAATAAGGGGTTTGTTTAAAAATGATACATTATGACGAATACAGTTTGCGAAGGATTGAGGATTTTTCAGATCAAATACAGTATCATTGTCATGCACAAATGTAGGTCGAACAGACTTAGGAGGAGCTGAATAATTTTTAAATTAGGCGGGTTTGAACCTCTAGTATAGGTTTTGAGTTTAACGATCCTGTAGTATAGCATGTTTCTTTCTACATGAACAAGAGTTATGTTCTGACGCAGCACAGTGAGCACACAGTTTGGTATCAGATTATGTCTAAATAAGTCTTTTGTCATCTAAAACGATTTGGTCACCATTCACTGCAGCAAACAAATCTTCCTCAGATTCAAAGTGGACGAAAGCATATTGTAGATTTTAGTAGTTTAAGCAAACTTTAAGAACTACCCATGTTATTGCATTAACTGCTTTTGCAATAGGTTCTAGTTCACATCCGAAAGTATCTTTAAGCAAATTTGTGAGCTTGAGGGTAAATTTTGAGTGAAGTTAAATTTCTTCTGTCGTAGCAGAGCAGGGATATACACAGACTAAGTCTTTAAGAATAAATTGACCTTTGATATCTTTGAAAACTGTTATATCAGTGCTTTCTACAAAGGAAATAGTCGCTTATTGCCACAAGTTTTTTGTGATCATAAAACATCTTAGAATATTTCCAAATTTAGCAAAAGTTGATCAGATAATACTTTCAGATGTTGAAATGGAAATCTCTGTAACCTTGATCACCAAATTGGAGTTAAATCTAAATAAGGTAGGATGTTTGAGTGACATTAATTTCAAATCTGCCATATTGGAAAATTTAGCACAGAGCGAATTGTTAGCATCTACACTTGTGAAGAAATCAAATCAAACAATTTTGAGCATTTTATTTGTAAGGTTTTATTTTACAGATGCACCAATGAAAGATGGAAAGTTAACATCGTTGAACATCTCACAAGTATAGGTAATTTTTTTCTTATTAGATTTTCTGAAGAGAAAAGTTTCATAGGCACAGTAAATATAGAAAGAAGAGGCATTGCGAATATGTTTAAATGAGAGTACGTTAGGCAAAGAGTTATTTTTTTAACTAAGTTTTTAGTAGGATCATATACTTGGTCCTTATCCATAGCGTTAGTAATTTTAGGAATGACCAGGGTTGCAGCATTTTTATTTTCAGTTTCAAGTGAAAGTTTACTTCTATATTACCTTGGGAGCCAGAAGCAATGTTGGAGTTGTCAGTATTATCAGTTTCAGTAGAACTAGGATGGTTTAGAATAGTAACTGTTTTTTTTTGAAGTAGTTCTAAAGACTTGTCATCAACTGGCAAGTTAGGAAGACTACGAGTATTACGTTGAATTTTTGGGTTATTATTGAATTTTTTTTAAGTTACTTTTCCCATAGTGGTTTTGAGTGAAGTGGGAAAAAATTTTTTTTAAAAAGAATAACCTGATATAATTTTTTTTTTTTAAATGCGGCAGTTTTGCATGATCTTTATTGAATTTATATAATACTGAGTATATATAATAGAATAGAAAATACAAAAATATCTATAAATTAATTTAAACTAAACTATTTTATCAATACTAACCTTGCACTTTACTGAACTAAACTATAAACAGAAAAGAAAAGAAAAGAAATCTTAACAAGACTAAACTATTATATAATTATCAAACGTCTGAAAAAGGAAGCGTGATTACTGCCATTCCAAAAATTTGACCAGTAAAAGCCATAGGCGGTAGCCGTTATAAAGGATGTGGGATTTGAAGTTGAGGGGAGGGAGAGGAATGTAGGAAACCTAAGGAGACCCAAAGAATAGTATAATCTTTTACAATGTTATTGGCAATTTTTCAATTGTTCAGAACAGCATTTCTTTGTAACCATATCTCATAACAAGATATAGAAACATCATGATAGAAGGAGGACAAGAAACTATGTGATAAATCTTTGATAGATAAACAAATTGTTACTTTGTTTAACAAGGATAAAGGTATAATACCTTTAATTATATTAAAGAAACAAAATTCTGTGAAGGTAGGTGTTACATTTCAAATAGGATCTGATAATATTTCTTGAACTAAAGAGTCATCTTTAAGAGTGTTAAGTTCATTAAGGTAAGTGATAAAGTTAGTTTTGTGTGATCATATAATTTTTCCTAATATCAATATTAGTCAGGTTATTTATTGGTTTAAAAGAAATTATTCTACAGTTATTTAAGAGCAATAGGAATTAATCTTTGATACTTTGACTCAAGGATTTGATTCAGTTAGAAATTACTATAGAAAGATAAATAAATATGCTAGCTGAATGAGAATAACTGATTATGAAAAAAAATACAATTTATACGTAGTTTGTCTATTAAAAATAAGTTGAAAAGGAAGTAAATGGGTTTAAACAGACCTTTAAATGATGAATTGATTGAAACATTAAAAGAGATTGAAATGAAAAGGAATAATTTGCTTTAGGTGAAGATATTTATAATCAGCCAGTTTCTAAAACAAAATCAAAAGTACTTTCCCATCAGAGTATTACTATAGAAAATGTTAATAGGATTGTAAATAATAAAATCCAGACATTACAACAATCAACGTCAAATCTATTACAAGTATCTTCTTCTAGTCAAAAAAATATCACTAAGGCTGATTTACAAGAAGTCATAGCTAAATCCTTTCAAAAGACTATGTCTCAAGCAATAAGATTCTAGATAATAATAAAAATCAACTAATAAGAGAGCAGAAGACCTTATTATTAAACCTTTTTAGGTGATATACTAAGAGAAAAAGGTAATGTAACCCTTGGCAATGATTATAATTATGATTCTGTTGATGATATTATTGACAATATAGTCAGCATGATACTAAATAGGATACAATAAATGCTATCAAAATCTACTATTAGAAGTGCTATTAAGAAATATATCAAGTGTGGTAGATTTGGATACACTTCTCATAAGTGCTCTATAAAGAAGAAAAAGAAAAGCAAAAAGTCAAAAAAAGATAAGATCAATCTCGCTATAGAATCAGATTCAGCTTCAGATTCTTCTTTAGACAATACTTTATCTAGTGATAGTTTCAATTCTAATTGATTCTTTTGATTTTGATAGTGTTCTTGATATTCATATGATTAAGAATACAGAAAAAAACAGAAAAAATAAGCGAAACAGAAATTATTATTAATTACTGTTTAGCACAGTAGCAATATTGTCTAACATGAGATTATTATTGATTGACAGATCCCATATGATATTTGAAGTTGTAATTTTTTTCATTGACACTATAAATGAGATATAATGGTTTTATCTTTTTTCAAACCTTCATATAGGTTTTTGATATACCTCTTAATCCACTTTTCAGCCAATTTTTACAATAAGATATCTCTTATTTTTGATACTTCACCTTCATCTACTTCATCTTTATCCTCTTCATCTTTGTTCACGTCATCTTCATCTACCTCACTGTCATTCGTTTTATTATTACCCACTTTATTAGCATCTTTTAACTTTTTTAAGACCTCCATCACAATTTCAGATGATGGCTAGTATCTATTATTATAGTTTATAAATCGTGCACAGAGGTCAATAACAGTTTTTAGATAATAGTTAGTATCAATCTTCTTACCAAGTCGTCTTACCACTTCTGGGTATTCCATTTTATTACCTACTCTCTCTGATAAATCATTCTCAACTACAATATATTCAAACTGCTCACCTGGTTCTGAGATTTCATAAAGATAAGGCTTAAGTGTTAAACCTTTTTTTATGTGCTATTTGGCATCTGCTTCTTCACAGGTATGTCTATTTCACATTTGTGAAATAAAATGCTATACACTTTTGTTATTTTTATTAGACCTTCACACAGCAGTTTTAATCATTTTATTAAGATCTTTTATGAGATATTATTTATAGTCTCTTTAATTACATCCTTCACAATTTGATGTAAAATGCATATATTATTTACTCTCATAGACTCTTCCATAATATGTTTTTCTATTTTTCAGAAAATACTAGACTGCTCTGCTTTACAATCTCAACTTCCTGAATGAAAGGCTTATTATTAAAGTTTGATTTACTTTTATGTGAAATGCTATAGTATTTTTTCTTTCCAGTAAATACTACTGAAAATAAAACTTTCTCATATACTATTTTGAGATAAGATAATCCATTATCTTTTCTGAGAAATTCATTAATTCCATCACAAAGTTTCTTTATTTTTTTCATAGATATTTCCACTATTTAAGACCAATATTCTTCTTTCAAAATTCTGTCATTATTGTAAGTCTCATCACATTCCTGAAAAGATTCTTTTAGACAGACAAAATATAAGAAATCAGTATTATCATATTTTATCCTGAATCCCTTATTTTTAATGAAATCTATAATAAGCTTGATATTTTTCTGCCTAGCTAATGTGATACCTTCTGCAAGTTCATGTAAGAAAAAAGGGGATTTAATATTTTTAATAGTGTTTTAAAATATATTTATATATAACTTAAAAGCATATGATTTTGCATCTAAGCAAGTGCAGTCAAAACAAACAGAATCATATTCTGCCATAAATTTATGCTTTTTCTGATTAATAAAGTAATATAAAATTTTAGTAAAACCAGTGCATTTTTCTTCCTTTGCATTTTCTAAGACTTGTTCAATAGCTTTTAATAATGATAAACTTTCATCTAAGCCCAATAAACTTACTACTAGTTTCATATCTTCCTTTTTTGCTTTCAAAAGGTGAAACGCTTTTTCATCTCATTCTATTTATCAAATAGATATTTCAGTATATTAGCATAGAGACCCTTGTCTTTAAAAATATTATTATATCAAACAGATCAGGCATATATAGGGTTACCATTGAATAGAAATTCAATCTTATGAAATTTCTTTTCATTACATTCTACAATAAAGCTTGCTCTTCTGATAAAATAATTTTATTGGGTGAGAGATTATACATTATAATAAGATTTAGATATAATGATGCGAAGTTCAAACCAATTACAGAATGTCTATTTTCTAGCCCTTTTATTAGTAAAAAGACGTAGACACCAGAGTACTTCCTAGTTTCAGTTTGCTCTATTGAGATTATGCTAGTTAGATCCCATTCTGCCATGCACTAATGTCTAAAAGGTTATACTTGTAACCTCTTATATTCATTAATTATATTATGCTTAATTATTAACCACTGATAATTAAAAATATCAATGATATAATATTCAGCTATTTTACACATTTGTTTAGCAGTTGTGGCATTTGCCTCTTTTAGTGCATTTCTATAATATTTAAATATACAGTAAAAAAGTATGTTCATTTTACTTTTAAGCTCACATTCATTTAGGTAAATACTAAACTACTCTTTTTGACCTTAAAATATAAATTCATAAAGCAAGAGCAGATATCAATAGCTATGCATCCAGAAATTTTAAGATGTTTTGAATGAAAAGATATATCATTAACTTTTATCTTATTATACTATATTGCCATTTTATAATTTTTTTGAGACTCAAAGGTTTTAATAACATTTAATTAAACATCCATTCGAGAACTCCTAACTTTTTTACTTTCTTCACAATAAATCTTCAGTTATATTGTAAATCATTAAAACCTACTTGTATATCTGAAACTAAAAGCTTCCAATATAGTGCAAAAGTCTTTAGTAAATTAATCTGAAATTCACATATAATTGTGATCCAGTGTAAGTTTAGCGTAGTTTCAATATCGATAAGACAAATTTGTTTTAATACCTTAGGGTCATCTTTTCAATGAACTGATATGCAGATTATAAATACGTTAGATTCATCACTCTGTGCAGTAAAAATTTGCCTAGTCTAAGCTAACTAATGTCTCTATATCCTATATGAGAATAAGAATTTGATCTCTCATAAATGTTAAAGAAATTAACAGATTGCTATACTTGTTATTATTTATTAGGCTATAATTATTCACAGATACTCAGAAGAGATAAGTACCCTCTTGAATGTGTTCGTATAAATAATTACTTAATATAGCCTAACTCAAAAAAGGTAATCTTTCTTCATGAACTACTTTGCAATAATAATATTAGTAGTTTAGATCAACTGAGGCTGTATACATTTCAACAGCATAAACTGCTTTTAATATATTGTACCAGTTATAGTGGTTCCATGTTCTCACATAGATATATGATTTCTTTTCTATATGATATCCTTGAAGTGAATAAGTGCTAATAGTCTCAATCCTAAATTTTGATGTGTTATTGAGAATATTAGATATTATTCTTATTAATTTGATCTTAAACATAAATAGTCACATCTCTTCAGGTATTACGACATCAAAGAAAGGTTTAATGCCTGTAATATTTATGATCACTTTTTATCTATTAATTAAAGTACCAGTAATGCACAAAATATAAAAAGAGATACCTTTTATACATTTGATATCATCACTAACTTCAGTAGGCATGAAGTAAATAGATTGCTATTAGATAAGCATTGCTAAAGTATAGCAGTCATCCTGTTATCATTTTATCACAATATCATTACATAATAGGATACCAGCTAAGGAGTCAATGCTGTTATAGCAGGTGAGAAGGCCAGTTTCAAAATAATTAGTTTGATTAGAAATAGTTGAGGTATGCATGTCATTAGTTTAAAAAGGTTTATAATACTTTATAAAATTCAGAAATGTTTAATTTATTTTTTTCAGTAAATGCAAAAAGAAACAATAGCAAACTTAGTCAGCAAATTGTAAAAGGAAGATAAGCAGATATGTATCTAGAAGATAAGTCTTCTGTGTATTTTATTATATAAATATTAGTAGAAGATTTATATCACATATAATATGTATTCAGAAGATAAGTCTTCTGCATATTCTATTATATAAATATTAGTAGAAGACTTATATCTAGTGAACTGAATTGGATCTGATCTGATAAAAATCTCACCTTGAGAACCTACCAGTTTTTCTAATTTAGACTACCAAGCTTCAGATCAAAAACTGATCTGGCTTTTTCAGATCACTAGTGACAGCCAGGAACAACAAAAAATCCATCCTATTTTACATCCTAATGCGCCTAAAAAGATGCTAAAATACATTATAAATTATTTAAATCTCAGAATACAAAATTGACATACATATACTAGTAACAAATAAGTAATAGTTGTTTTAGTTGCAAGGTGCACACTTTCAGCAAACAAATGGGATAACCATAATAATACCTATTAGATCTCCAAAAAATATAATACCTCAGCCTCCGCTTCTGATAGCAAATAGGTAATCAAAAAGTAGAATTAAACTTAACCAGTAATATTGTGTAAGTCATCTAATATGATTTATCATCCTGTTATAACAGAATCAGTTTCTAGACTATATTGTTCAAAATTTTCTTTACTAGTTTTGAGGAAAGCACAACCATTAATTTTTTTGCAAGTTTCAGAAATGTTCTAAAAATGTTCCTGACACTAACCTGTAACTATAAAAGGGTATTCAGTACCATAATAGAATCACGTGACTGATATAGTAAAGTTTAGTATAAAATCAGCTAGTATATAAATTCAGCCAGATCCTTAAATATAATAACTTAGCATCCTTCACAATATTTTTATGATAGTTCCTATGACAACTTCACAGTAATTTTAGAATACTATTAAGTCACTATTATAGTATCAAGCTGAATTCTCAAATCACATACCAAAAGATTGGTTAAATTATGATATAGTGCTGGCTGAAATTAATCACGAATTTACTACGCCACCTGACACCATTTTTTTTTACCATATTTTGATATCTAAAAAGGCAACCAAATAGGCATAAAAGATATATACTCTAATATAGAATCTAGCATTCAATTAGATGCAGAAGGTCAGCATTTTCAATATAAAACCAGATATCCAAACAGCTACAGAGAACTAATAACTCCATTATAGAATTTAGTATATAAATGACTCAGAAACAAAAAGAAAAGCTTAGTATTTAGATTATATATTGAGAGTTAAGTTAAATGGTGGATAGTAGTTAGATTATATAGTAATAAAAAATACAGATAGCAAGAAAGATTTAAAAGGATAGCTAGAGTATAAAAAAAATATCTGATATGCAAAAATAAATAGATTATATGATGATAATTAAATTATATTATTTAGATCATATAATGGTATTCAGATTATATAATGGTATTTAGATCATATGGTGATACTCAGATTATATGGTAGTATTTAGATCATATGGTAGTAATCAGATTATATAGTGATAATATAATCTAAGGCAAGTAAAATACCATCATATAATATAATTATATTATATAGTAGTATCCCACTACTTTAAATGAAATTAATTTAAATAGTAAAATAATTAAAATATCTAATATTCTTTATAAATAATTAATATAAATTAAATTTAAAATCTATTTATATTTTAATAACTTTTATAACTATGTTAAAAATGCAAATATAGATTTAATTAATTTTTTTAATGATTTATATATTAGAATTAATCCTAATACTAAAAATAATAAAACAAATGTAAATAATAAAAAAAAATTAGTTTTATTATATTATTTTTTTAGCTAGTATTAATAATAAATATATTAATAATATTAAAGTAAATATAGATTATATTTACAAATTTCTGAAACTTTTTCTTCTTCTATATATATTAACAAATATTGGAATTTCAGTAACAAGAAAACTGTAAATTAATAGAAAAATATTATTTTTAAATAAATATCAACAAACTATTAATAATTATTATTTATAAAATATTGAAAATATATTTATTCTTAATATAGATTATTATCATAATATTAATAGATATAATCAACCAATATTAATTTATATATATAATATTTATTATTTTGTAATAATATTATTAAATACAAATTCTAAAATACTAAGAAAACTATTATATTCTTTAGGTAATATTTCAGTATATAATTTTAAAGGAATTAATGCTAAATTAATAATTAATAATATTAATAATAATTTTATAAATCAATTTGTAAAAAGTTATTTTAAAAGAAAAGAATTATAAAAATAATATTTAATTGAAGAAACATTTAAAAATAAAGTAAAATAATTTAATATTTATGATTATGATGGTAGAATTCAAATTAAGATTAATATTTAATAATAATTTAGTTAACTTTATTTTATATTTATTATATAGTACTAAAGATTATAATGAATATATAAATTTAATATTTAAACCATTTAAAAGAATAGAAAATATTAGAGAAAATAATTATTTAAATAAATTTATTATTCTTATAATTGCTGATTGACCTAGATAAGTAAATATAAGAAAGTTATAATATTAAAAATTAAAAAAAAAAATTTACTTTTGAAATTTCAGAAAAAGTATTAAATTTAATTTTTATGATTAATCTGCTTTATATTTCTTTAAATAATAAAGAAACTTTATTTTAAATATATTATTTCTTTTTTAAAATCTTATGTGATAATTTATTTGAAAATAAGAAAATTTATCTTAGAAGCAGTAATTAATTTTATATTATATCTAAATTATCATAAATGAAAAAATATTCATAATATTATTATAAAAAGATTTAAAAATATTAAAGATACAGAATATCTAATATTAATTGATTTATTTAATAATTCTATTCCACTTATTTTAAATATATATATACAATATTTTTTAGAAGTGAATATTTGAAGAATATTTAGAAAGTATTATAAAAATCTGAAAATTATTTTAAAGATTAAGAAAATATAATTATAATAAAACATTACTTATATTTTTAAGTGATATATTTTATTAGACATTAAAAAAATATCTAATTATTAATATTTTAAAAATAATTTGCTAATTTTTAATGATTATTTTGTTAAAAATTTTTATAGTTCTTTAAGACATCAAATAGCAGAATCCAATTCAAAATCACAAATTATTCAAAAAGTAAAAATTATTAATATTAAAAGAAATAATAACTATAATAACTTTTCTTTTGAAAATTTATCTGTTAATTTAAGAAATCTAGCTAAATCTTAAATTAATAAATTAAAATTTTTAGAGAAAAAAGTTTTATTATTTTTATTATTAATATTTGATAAGGTTTATCAAAATTTAGAAAATACAAAGTAAATTAATAATAATAAATATCCAAAATTTTATCTTTTAAGTTTTGATATAAAATTAAATATAAAGGTGTTTTCTTTAGCTTAAAATACATAAAAAAAATCTGCTGATAATAAATTTTATAACATATAATTGTTTATTATTAAATTATATAAAATTATCTAATAGAATTATTTTAATTTGTAAATATAATTTTTATAAAGAATATTTAAATATTCTACTTAATAATAAGAGTTTTTATTTTTAATTATATTTTATTTAAAATAAAAAGAAATATTAAAAGTTTACAGTATGTAAAAAAATAATTAGAATAAAATAATATAGTAAAAAATTATTGGCAAATAATTTATTTGTTTAGTTATACAGTAAATATACTTATATATGCTGATTATTTTTTGTTTATATATCTATTTATAATTATTGATATTTTACCTATAAAAATATAACTTGTGAAATTTTGCATAACGTCATATAATAGTAGCTATATTATAAAAAAATAGTACCTATAATATCAAAATTTTACACTCTTTAATCTCTATTCTACTCTTTATAATATTATTAACATGCAATCTTTTCAGATTACAATTGTTAAACACAGTGTTAGAGGGTTGACTCTTTTATAGTCTATATAATAATTCCAGTTAGTTTATAAGAATCTTAGCTAATTCGCTACCAGTTTATCAAATTAACTCAGTTTATTAGATGTAAATGGCTTCAATCACAAATTAAGAGTTATTATAGTAAGTTCGAAAAGAGTTTTAAATAAAAAATAAAAAATAAAAAATACTTTATTAAAGTAAAAGAAAATAATAAGATAATAATATATGGAAGAAATAAAAAAAGAAATAAAAAACAGAAATACATGAAGTGAAGAATAGCATTGCATTATCT
>CAJVPP010003064.1:0-12689 GCA_910592005.1 Funneliformis mosseae
TGTCCTAATCAAAAGTTTAGTGTTAAAGTTTAAAAAATTTTTTTTTGATTGGTTATTAAACATTTTTAGCCGAGTCCGGTAATTAGATTCAATGGAAATTTATTGGAGGAAATCATAACGTTGTTCAAATGTCTTATAAGGGCTCATGTGAAATGCTTTCTAGGCCAGAAGCTTGTAAGCGTGACATTTCATTAAAATCTATCTACATATACATATATACACAAGCTAATATCTTTTTTTATTCTCCTTACCTTTTGCATTCTTTCCTAGTTCGATCCGAAACGAATCCACCAAGCAAAATGTTTGAGATCGTTATTAAAGAAACAAATGATACATATTATTATATGTGTGCCGTGGGTACTCATTGTAGGACTGCTGGAATGTGGGGTGCCATTAATATCGTTCCTCCTCCTAGAGAAACTTACGTTCTTCCTTCAGAAGATAAAAAAAGTAGCCCAACTGAAAAACCAATCGGAATGATACTTGGTGGCGTGTTTGGTTTTCTAATAGTTTCAGTTGCGGGATTCATTTTATTTAAAAAATATAAATCGAAGCAATCGTCAAAGAGAACAGGTCCTGAAGTCATTAAGATTATTGGTAAAGAAGGAAAAATTCCCGCTCAAGATCTTAAGAAACCTGATCAGGTCAAAATTGATAATGTTGCCAAAGTTGTATAAAATACCTGTTTTCTACTTTGCTGTTATTAGAATAAAAATTTATTCCTTTTCAATATCAAGACTTTAGCGACAAATTAAGAGAAGTGTAATTTTAAAGAATTTGTATTTTAATATATATATATATATTTTTATTTATTGTCAATATTTTACAAAATTTATTTTTTTTTTTTGAAAAAAAAAAATAATAAATTTTACAATACGAAATAAATAAATTGATGATATTTTTAAAAATTAGTGTATTTTTTTATTCTTCCTTCGGAAAATATTTCTTAAGCTGGCTACTCCTATATTCGTCGACTTATTAGCCTTCTTTTTCCCTATGTTCAACTTATTCTTATCCTCATCAGAGGAATTGGTGGTTTCATCATCCACGTCCAGTAACATATCAAAATATCTTATTAATTGTTCTGCACCACAATCTCTTGCAATCGCTTCAATATCTTCAACATTCTCTTCATCCACCAATTCTTTTAGCGCCTTTTCACATCTTTGAATTAAGGTAGGAATCTGGAACCTGGAAGCCCCGTACATCAAATCGATCCAATCCTCGATGGAATCCAATTCAAAAGTAATCTCGCCGGTATACATGAACTTTAGTAATGTATCTAAGGTTATCGAGGAAATTTCCTTAAGAATTAAAGATCTATTGTTTGACTCGATCATGTTTGAATCTAAAAGAGCTTTAAAATAATCTGATCTTGAAGACAATACGGCCGTGTGAACGTAGTAATCCTTGGATTCCGTCTCTAGCGAAATAATGAAATCACTAGTCTCTTTATCATTAAATATAATTTCCTTTCCGTCCTCTTGTATAATTTCAGGCAAAGGATCGCATACGATATCAGGTGTCAATTCAACTTTAACATCAAATCCAAAGGTCTCATCATCATCCACCAAAGCGTCATTTCCAGCGATCCTTTTTTGTCTGAATAATTGAGCTTTTTGCCATGCCATATCAGTCATGCCACCCCCGATTAATTCAACCTTTAATTTGAATCCGTATTCTCCTTTTATCAATGACGAAGCATTTTTCAAGGTATTATCCCTTTGACATTCATACTCATCATTAGGCGTGTTACACGTGAGCAGATCGGGCGTGATTAAATGAAAGGTTGGGTTTGGATTTGTACGTGTCGGTAATGGAGAGATTGACCATATTACCGAGGCGGATTCATCAAATATGCAATGTTGCAACCGAAGATTTAAAGAAGTAATTATGAAATTTCCGGAACGATAATCAAATTGCCAAATTATATAACCCGATTCGGTTAATCTTTCAATATCAGGCTCTCTCGCTAAATACACCCTATAAAAAGGATTCGGTGAGGCTTCTTTTTTATTCTCTTTTTTTTTGTTAAAAAAAAAAAGAACAGAACTTTAAATCATTTTTTTTTTTTTTTAGATTCACCTTTTTTCTTTAAAAACTTACATTCGCCGATCAAGCTCAACTTTATAAGCGATGTTATCGTATTCCAAGCACCCTTTTCTCCATGATTTTAAATACTTTTTATCGAATATACCATTTTCATAATAAGCATTATTTCCCGTGTTATAACAAATTCTATGCGAGAACAAATTGGGATTGGAATTGGAATTGTTTTTAGTTATAACGTGTAATCTATATTTGTTATTCAATAGGCCTAGTGCCGGCGATTTTATTAATTTGGTGGTAAATCCTGGCGAATTTGGATCTATGACGCTGTTTAAACTAGCTGTTTCGATGTCACTTCGTCTATAACGAGGGGATAGAAAGTAATAAGCCGACATTTTTTTTTTCTTTTTTTTTTTTTTATCTTATTTTTTTTTTGTGATATGTATAATTTAAATGAATTCGTTTGCAAGAGAAGAAAAATAATAATAATAAAGAATCCCCCTTTTTTTTTAAAAAAAAAAGAAAAAAAAAATTCCTGTACGCACGCGATTTTGTTTGGATCACAGCTTGGCTCAAAGCCTTTTTCTTTATTTTATTTCTCATTCCCATATTTTTCTATTTTTATACCGTTTTTTTTTTTTTTTTCCTTTCCTCAATGACTTTTTTAAAAAAAAAATTTTTTACATGCATACCATGCACAAGTACAATGACGATACGACTTTATTGTTCATTGTTCATTAGTCATGATCATGTGATTTCGAATATAATATGTAAGGTGTTTTGCATTTTTCTTTTTGTGGTTGATTGTAAATTCCTTATTCTATAAAGATGTAAGAGAAAAAAAAAAAATGTGTCAAAAAAAAAAAATCCTGCCAGAAAGGATTTGCCTTACATTTGCGATAGGCGATTGAGATTTTATGTTGTCATATTTACAACGCATATATATTATAATAATGCATTGTCAAATTAACAAAGATAGTATAACAATTTTGGAGAGTTGGCTTTTTTTAAAAAATAAAAAAAAAAAAAAGGAATTCTTATTGAAAAGTAGAAATGATTTTTGAACGAAAAAAAAAAAAAATGTGGACCGCAGAAGAATTTATTTTACGTAGATCACGCGATTTAAAGAATTGAAAAAAAGAGTCTAATTTTCTGTTTTATTATGTTTGATGTTATCACGTGATATTATGCTATTTCCCGCCTTTGTATTTCCATTCCAAAAAAAAATATTCGTATAACATCCCATAATTGATTATAATTTTCATGGGCTTTTTTTTTTGATTGTCCTTTGGCACATTTTTTTTATTGTTGATTTGTGTTTAACCTATAATTAAATTAAAAAAATGAAATGCGATAATATTAACCATGATTTTCATCCTATTATTCTTCTTCTTACATTCTTTTATTTCTATCGAATCGTCAAACTTTCGAAAGAATAAATTGTTAAATATTATTAAGCTTGAACGAAAGCGTCAAAATACTTAATATGATTTAAAATACTCACTTGTAGACATTACAAACTTTATCAAACTGTTCAAAGGTCTGCTTGTGTATATTGCTCTAGGATTATAGGTTGCCGGTGGTCCAACATCCGGCGAAATCGTCGTCCTATTTGAACACTCAAACCTTCGAATGGCACTATATTTATTCGTGGTGAACGTTGCTATTGGCCTCTTGCTTTGGTCAAAGTCAAATGACGAACTCATTAAATAAAGTTTTGTAAACTGCGTTTTTTTTTAAGTAATGTACTGTCTTATTATAAAAAATTTTTGGATCAAATTAATATTGATTGGACTACAGTGGACGCAAAAAGTAATCGGAAAAAAACAAAAAAAAAAACAAAAAATATTTCACATAGTAACGTCATGACCATATTGGTATTTTTTCGTATAATTTCTGAATTGTTCTGATAATTTAGTGATAGTTTAGGGAGCTCTGTGTTGAAAATGTAATGTTAAAAAATGTGATAAAATATTAGTAAAAAATTCAAAAATTCATATTTTTTAATTTTTAAGAAAATGAAATTACTTAAGAGAAAAAGTAGATTATTAACTATAAAAAAGATGAATTATCATTATAGGCAGTTATATTTATCTAACATAAATCTATTATTTGTTCCTTAATTTTTTATTTAAAATTAATTAATTTTTTTTAGTTTACTTTATTATCAAAAAAAATTAAACAGTACCTTCGCTTTTTATTTATTATAGGAAAAAAAGGTTGTTCTTTTCCTTTTACATATGGGTTAAAAAGGTGAAAATCTATGTTTTATCATTTTGAAAAAGAGAAAAACTATAAATTATAAGATTTAATATAATATTAATCATTTTCATTTAAATTATGTGTAATTAATTTTTAATCAGTTAAAATAAAATAAAAAGACATCTGAATTTTTTTTAGTATTAATAAATGTAAAAGATTAAAAAGAAAGAAAATTGATGATTAAACTTTTATCTAAATTAATAACTAATCAAATTTAAGTTTTTTAGCCTATATTTATCATCTCATATAATACAATTAGATAATTATTAAATAATCATTACTATACATATTTAAGTTTTAATATTGTTTTAACAATATATTATACTTATAGCTTACTAAATTAAGTAAAAATAGACAAATCAATTAAAATTTTATATTTAATTTATATTTAAATAAATAAACTGATATATATTTATATATATAAAATAAATATAAAAAAAAAAAAATAATAGAAGAAAATGTTTAATCTTTATTTTTTCCTTTTTTTGAATTTATTTCTTGATTAAAAAAATTAAAATATATATTAAGAATATATTTTGATATTTTATATAGGGATAAAAATGATTTCTTTATTATATGAGAATTAAAACTATTCAATTTACTTAAATTAATTGATTAATTAGTTAATTGGTCAATTTATAAGATACTAAATAAAATGTATTATTTATTTTATTTAAATAAAAATTAAGTAAAAATAAACAAATTTAATTTTATCAAAAAAAAAGATATTAAAATGATATTTTTTTTTGATTTTATAGTAAAAAAATAAATATATAAAATAAAATTATCATATTCTTAATTTTCACCTTATATAGCATATAATTTATTAAATATATAAGATACTTTTAATGAGAATTTTAGAGAAAGGATTATGATAAATCTTGTTAGAAATAGACATCAGTATCTTCTTAAGTTTCAGTAATTAAATCTTATTATTTTAACAAAATAATAATATTTGATGTAATATCAGTCAGCTTTTACATCTTATTTAAAATTTTATAGTGCTACTTTTATATTTTATTTATTTTATCAAAATTGATTTAGTGTTTCAGATGAAACTATTTTTCAACTTCCAAAATGTTTCGCCCAGAGAATTTTTCTATGATCTGAAACTATCTGAAATCTTTAAAATCCTAAATATGAAAAGATTTTTGCAGATCAATTTGATGAAACTAGTTTTGCCTAAAACATTAAATTGATTACTATTACATTCACATTTATTGTATACTGATTAAATCAAAGATATTTTTGAAAGTGAAATTAAAGTTTTCTTAAAGAATTTGATTATAAAATTCTTTATATTTTCTTAGTTCAATTAATATTAAAAGTAAAATTATGTAGTTTTAAATAGAACTTATCTTTCAAAAATAAAAGAGAATCTTTAATAGTTGATATTTAATTTAAAAGTCAACTTAATTAAGAATGATAAAAAATTGCAGTTTTAACAGATTTTTTCTTTAAAAAATAATTATTAATCATATAGGAGAATTAAGTTTTAAGATTTATACTGATAAACCTATCTATAACATATACTATACTAATTATATAGATCAGATGTACAGGTATATTCTCTGTTTTGATATCTAGTACAATTACAGCTATTAAGATAAGCTACAAAAAAAAAAATGAAAATAGAATACAATTAAACATTTTTTATATTTAAAAAAGGAAAAGAAATAGAAATAAAAAATGATTAGTAGTCTATGTCTATTTTATTTTTTTGATTTTTTAAAGGATTTTAAATTTATAATTAATAATATCTGATTAAGCTTTATTTTTAAAACATAATATTTTGTATTTTTATCAAAGAAAAAAAATACTATAATATTAAATATTTAAATATTTTTACTATTTTTATTAAATCATATTTGTCTAATTGCTATTCTGATAAAAAAATCTTTGAACATAATTCAAAATATATAAGGTTATTGATATTTGTATTAGTATCTTAAAAAAATTTTTTTTTAAGTAAAAGATTTAGATAGTAAAAAATCTTTTTTTAAGATGATATACTTATCCCTTAAACTGCAAAACAGGCATATTTGTCTGCAAACCTAAAAATAAAATTTTAATTTTTTAATAAAAATAAAATATTAATATTAATAATATAATTATTATATAAAAAATATAGTTTAATATTTATTTTATCACTTTATTAAAAGAAATTTAAGTTTATTAAGAAGTTTTTTAAATAATTCAATTTTTAAAATTAAGTTTTAAAAATTTTATTATAATAATTTTTTAAAAATTTTCTTAAAATTTATATGTTTGCAAATTAATTGAATCACTTTACTATTAATAAAAGTTATAAAATTTCTTAATAAATTATAAAAACTGCAATAATTAAATTTATTCTTCATGATAAATTTTATAATATTATATTATAATTAATATTACTAAAAATAAATGTTAATAAGATGATCAAAGGTCAATAATAAAATTTTTTAATTTATAATTTTTTTAAAAATTACAAATTTTTAGCTTATAAGGAACCTTAAATTATTTATTATATAATTAAAAAATAAAATTTACTATAATATTATATATACAGTATTTATAAATTAATTTAAAAAAAAAATTTTTTTAAATTTTAGTTTTTCATAAAAGTACACTAGAAGGGAATTTATAGTAAATAAATAGGTAAATTTGTTTGTGAACCTCTACAGTTTAAGGGATAAGAAAAAAATATAATAAAATCAAATCTCATTTTTAATTTTTTAAAAGATTAAAGTCAAAGAAAAGATCACAAAAAATATTTTTTACTTTTTTACATAAAAATAAAGGATTATATGTTTTAATATAATTATTCAATGTATATCTTATTTTTCTTTTTTTTTTAAATATAAAAAATAAACTAAAGTTAAAAATAAAAATTAATATAAATCACCATTTTTTTTAATATTTTTATTTTAAAAGTAAGTATTTAATCCTAAAAAAAAATAAATAAAAAATATTTTTTATTTAAAAAAACACTATTTCTATACAATATATATGAATATTCATATTCATAAAACATCAAATAAAGTATATGCAAATTCATATTTTAAAATATAAAGTATAAGAAATAGCTATAAAATCTAACTTCAAAATTTATATTACTGATTCTTTTTAAATAATTAAAAATAATCAAAAATATATTAACATATAATAATTATATTACTAAATTTACAAATTTTAATAAAAGATATTACAAATTTAGAAAGAAGTACAATAAAAAAACTTTTTTAATTTCTTTATATATCAAATAAAATTTTACTTCTAATTAACAATAATAAATATTACATTTGAATAATATTATATACTATAACTTCTTTATAGAACTCTAGCATTTATAATACAAAAATATTAAATAAACTAACTTTTTTATAATATTTAATTATTTAAAAAACTTAAAAATAGATCTTTTTATAAATTCTTTATTTTAGTCTAATAGACTCAAAAACTTATTTTAAAGAAATATTATCATTTTAGTTAACTCATTTTATAAAATAAATATTTAGCAATTCTTAAACTTAAAAATATTTTGAATTAATATTATTTCAATTTTAATATCAGTTAAAAAACTATTCTAAAAGAACTTTATAAATTTAAATATTACTATATAATTCCTAAAATGATATTATTATTAAATTATTCTCTTGAGATAAAAATTAAAGTAATAGACTATAAGTTAATATTAATCTAACTTTTAGATTAAATTTAAATATTTTTATAACTATTTTTTTATTATTTTTTAGTGTCATCTTATAATAAAATTAACTTTAAAGTAAACTTTTTGAATAATAAAAGTGTTGTAAAAGTATGTAAAACTATAAAACTATTTAGTTATATTATAAAATATAAGTAATTAATATAAATAAAAGGTTTTATTTTTTCAACTATTTTGCAAAAAATGATTAATAAGAAAAAGTTTATCTAATACAATTTTTTTAAATGATATAATACTATCAGTAACTTTATTAATTTTATATAAAAAAAATATAAAGTAAATCAAATAAAATCTATCTAAATACTAGCTATCTTTTATAATTATATTACAAATCTGTTTGAATTATCTTTATCTTTAAATAACCTTACTAAGTGCACTTTAATGATACCTAATAATCATTTTTTTTAATATTAAATTATAATAATATTTCTAAATATCTTTAAAAAGTTTTTTATAAAAGGCTAAAATAGTTTGAATAATAATAAAAAAACAGTAATTCTTATTTCTAATAATTGGTAAATAATTTTAATTAGCAAAAAAGAAATAAATAATCAAATACACTGTCTTACAATAAACTATCAAATTTTATAAATCTTACTTAATAATATATAGTAAAATTAAAAATTTTTAGATTGCATAAAAATTTATAAATTTTTAATAAAATTTGCTTTAAATTTTTTTATTTAATAACCAATTAATTATAATTTTAAAATATAATTCAAAAATATTTTATTTATAAAATACTGAAAAAATACTCATTTGTAAAATAATAAATAATACCATTTTATATATAAAAATGCAAAAAAATATATAAAAAAATTATTACTTATACTTTAATAAAAGAAAATTTTTTCATGTTTAAAAAATTTCTTTTTTTATTTTAATACCTAAAAATTATAATTGATCAGCTATCAAATAAAAAAAAATCAGATAACTTTTATTAAAAATTTATAAATTTTTATATAATTTGAAGATCTTTAAATTTACTATATATTACTAAGTAAAATTTATAAAATCTAGTAATTTATTATAGGATAGTATAATATTAATATAACTATCAAATCCAGATAAAGGAATGGCAAAAAGATCATCTAAAAGATTAAGACAAAGTAGAAAGATAAATTGTAAATCTTAAGCTTATTTTATTAAAATATTTTAATAAATTATTCTTTGTAAGTTGAATCATATTTTGCAACTATGACAAATAAACAGTATATTCTTAAAGATGTGAGTATCTAATATAATTTGATATAACAAAATATTTTCTATATAAAAAATCTGTATTACATTAAAGATTCATTATATTATGAAATTTGTTAGATCAAAATTCATTATAAAAAAAGTTAACTATATATATCAATAAAATACTATTAAATAATCATTATCTTAACATTACTTTTTAATATAACCATTAAAAATCTTTAAATATGTAATTTGCATAATTAAACTATTATATTCTTTATTTTTATTTTTTTTTAATTTTATGATATAATTTAAAGTGTAATTATATTTAAATATTTAGATACTTTGAAATAAAATTACAAATATAAATTTTACTTTCTATACTAATATGAATTTTTTAATAAAATAAATTTAAATTAAATATTAATTTAAAAAAATTCTCTTAATATTTTTTTTATTTTATTATAAAAGTATTTAAATTACATAAATATAAATTTTAAAATAATATATTATTTAAAGATATAGTTTTTTGTAAAATATAATTTAATTTTAATGATATTAAATAAATTTATAATATATTATTTTATATATTTGAATCTTTTTTGTATTATATATTAATAAATAAATAAATTAAAATAATATCAAAATATATATTTCTAAATAATTTTGGTATATAATAATTTAATTTTAATTAATTACAACTTCTTTTAAATAGTTGTTTTTATATTATTATAATAAACTTTTATTTTTTTATACTAATATAATATATAACTTTAAATTTGAAATATATGTATATTTTTTATTTAAAAAAAAATTTAACTGACTATTTAATTAAAATAATTTTTAAAATTAATATAAATATTATCAAAAATATTAATAAATATAAAAATTGTTTAATTACTATTAGAAAATTTTAAATCAATTATTAATTAACTAATATATTTAATATATTTATTTTATTTATCTTTAAAAAAAAAAATTAAATTAAATTAAATATTACCTTTAAAGTTAAAAAAAAATTTTCATCTTTTTAAATTAAAAAAAAAGAAATTTCTGTTTCTTAAAAGAATTAATTTTTATTTCTTTAGAAGTTAAAAAAGGACTGATATCTACTTCTTTAAAGTTAAAAAAGTAAAACTTTCTATTCATTTTGAAGTTAAAAGAGAAGAAATTTCAGTTTCTTTTAAAATTAAAGAAGAATATTTGAAATTAAAGAAGAAAATAATAAGTAAATTTTTTTATCCTTTATATTTTCACATTCTTTTTAAAGAATTTAAATAGTCTCATAAAAAAGAATATGATAATATATAATACTTTTAAAATGAATATTTATAATAAACTTTTAGTTTAAAATTATTAATAATAATTAAGTTAAATATGCTAAGATCAAATTAATAGACAGGTCAATTTAAATAAATTAAATAAATTAGATTAATTAATAAATAAACAAATTAGTTAATTTAAATTATTTTAATTTAATATTCTTTGCATATAATATATATAAAGGATAATTTTATAATAATAATTAAAAGTAAAATCATTTTTTTGTAAAAAATTACCAATTTTTGTGGAATCAAATTTTACTAATAAAGGTTTGTTACATGAAATTTTTGTTTTAATATTAATTTAATTATCATTAAATACTTAAAATTTTTTGGATAAAAAAAATTAAGTATTATACATATATTATATTAAAATTTATTTATATATAATGTGTATAAATTTCTTTGAAAAAAAATCTATAATAAAAAAAATGTAGAATTGAATTGATATTTGAATATTTTTAGTATATATATATATATATAAATAAGAAAAATCAAAAATAAACATTTTTAATATATAAGCTATAAAAATATAAGTTTACTCAATATAATAAAATTTAATATTTACTAATTTTAGTTTCACTTTTTAAAATTCTAATCAAATTATTTAAATTAACTTTATTTTGAAATAAACTAAATACTGCTTTTTATTAAAGTGTATTTGATAGTATATTTAGATATAATATCAATATTTGTGTTAAATAAATTTCTTATTTAAATTTAAATTATTTATTTTTATATAATAAATATCTATTTTAAGTAATTAATTTAAAATTATACTTAATAGTTCTATGATAATAACTATTTAAAAATAAAATTCATAAGAAAGTAAATAATGATTAAAAATAAAGTAAAAAATAAAAAAAGAATTTGTTAATTTTAAATTACTAGCTATTTATTGACTATAAAATTAGTAAAATAACTTTTTCTATTATCACTTATACTAAGTTAAGATTATTTTTATATTTATTTGTAATCTGATAACTTTAATTCATCTAAAGTTGATTATCAGCATAACTAATCATTGTTTAATTAGTTTTTTATCTTCAAATGATCAATTTTAATTTATAAACTATTATATTAAAACTTTTAATAAAAATTGTAATAGTTTTATTATTCAAAGTTTTTATAAAATATAATCTTTTTAAAAGGGTATATAGTTTTAGAAGTCATTTTTTAAAGAGTTGTTAATACTATCCACTGATTAAATAAGATTAATAAAACACTTCTTAACTTAACTGAATACTTCTCTTATAATTATATTTAAAATTATTGTAGATAACAATATTGTTATTGGTAATAGTATTGAAGGTTGCGGTTAAATATAAATTCAGTTTTAAATGATTTTTTATTTTTAATCTTTTTTATTAGATATAAAAATCTTATTTTTTTTCTTTTTTTCTCACTTGAGAGGATTTATCACTTATTAAATCTTTTTTTGAGAATAGTTCATAATTGATATAATAGCAAAAGAATGATGTTACTTCATTTTCTTTTAGAAAAGTTTTTGTTAGTTTAATACAGTAATATTTAGTATTACAATATTAAAAATAGAAATAGAAAAATTAAATAGATCAATCAAATAGTTATTTGGTGATGAAATTCTGATCATTTGATCCTATATTTTAAGGAGGCTAAAAAATATTTTGATGAAACTGCAACACAAAAACTTATTGAAAAAAATTTTTAGTTAAATTCAAGATTTTTCCATTTAGTTAATTTCATTCAAGATCAAAATTCCAAACGGTTATTCCGAATGATATATTAAAAATTTATTTAAATTTTTAATTTTTAAATCACATAATTGACCCCTGTAACAAATAATATATGACAAATAAAAACGTGACAACAATGCAGATCTTATTCATATAAAGATATCATTTACTAATTTTGGATTGTTTTGTCGATCGTCGCGTTACAATATAAAAAGAGAAGTTGATCTTTTTTCGTTCGTACTTTTAAGTATGCGTTTTTTTAATATATTTGAACTGTTAGCACAATAAATACTTTGTTACTTTAGCCTCTCTAAATATTATTTATGCAATGGATGAACGTTGCTGCAGCTAAGTGTTTTCTTTATTTCTATACAATTGAAATAGACTTATTGCGATGATTAAACCGTGTGGCTGGGCCTTTAAGAGATAGATGTGTCTAGTACACTATTG
>CAJVPP010003065.1:0-12688 GCA_910592005.1 Funneliformis mosseae
AGTCTATTCAACAACAAACATTACAAACTACTTTACGTGCTGCCGAATCTAGAAAAACAGTTATTGAAGATTTAGTTGAAGCTTTCCTTGGTGCTGATATACCACTTCAAAAAATTGACAAACTGCTTTCTTTTTTTAAAAAAATTTAAAGGAAGGAGGTGTAATTCCAAAAGCACCTACCTTATGACAAATTTATCTTCCTTCAATTTTTGAAAAACACATTACTTCATTAAACTCTTATTTGATTCAAAACCTATATCATTATGAATAAAAGTCTAGATAGTTGTGCACACCAGTGTTATCAATACTATTTTTGTTTATCAATAATACAACAATAGGCCAAACTTTATTTTATATTTTAACAAATTACAATATTCCATTTAACAAACCCATCTTATTTCTTTCTGACTCTGCGGCTTATATGAAAAAGTGTTATCGGGATGTTCTAAAGTCAGTAATGCCTCAATTTATACATGCACCATGTTGTGCATATATTTTAATCTTAATTGAATGCGTAGTACATAATATTATAAAGGATATAAATACTAAAAAGGGATTTGATAAAGAAATAGAAATAATAAAAACTAAAGATACTTTAGCAAAAATATTAGGCATATAAAAAATAGTTTTAAATTATTATTTACATTTTATAATATTTTACTATACTAAATAATAGAAACTATTAAAGTGTCTGAAGCATCTTTTAATTCACAAATCTCAAGAACTAATAAATATATTACTAAAAAAATAGAATATATGTATTACTAATACAATACATAAAAATATAACTTTTAATTATTATGCATATTTTAATATATTATATCTGATCTTAATTTTTAATTGGCCAAATCATACATGTGAACAAACAATACATACATAATTTATAATAAAATAGATAAGTCTTATGCTTATATTTCAAACAATTATAATATTAGAGTAATAATAAATATTTATTAATTCTATGCTCAAGCTGTATTTCTTATTTAAATAAAGGTAAAATTTAGTTAAAGGTAAAAAAAAATAATATTAGAATCAAAGTATACAAATTATCAATTATAAAATTATAATTGATTATCTAATATTCTTTTTGATATTTATAGTTTGCAATTTTTTATTGACTATTATCTTTAGATAAGCATTAAAATTTGCACAAAAATATAAAAAAAAGGAGAGATAAGTAGAGTTCCAAAAATAACTTGCATAAACTCGCATATTTGACTTGCATTATTGTGCATAATTGTAAATTTTAGTTACACATAATAAATAAGTACTTTAAATTAAAGATATATAGGATAATTTTGACTCAAAACTCAACTTGACTCGACTCATTAGGAATACTAGAGATAAGTATATTTTTAAAAAAGTATGAAATCTTTTACAAAAATATTTTTTAAAAGGTAATTTTAATAAAAAAAATATATATTACAGAAAGTATGCTTAATCAACTAAAGCAAAATGTGAAAAATAATATAATTGAAGAAGAAGAAGTACTAAAATTAGAAATTATATGAAATTAAAATTTTATTATATAATTTAATACTATTAAGAGATAATAATAGTTATTTAAATATTTAAATGTAAATAAAAGTTAATTTTTCAAATTTTGTAATAAATTATTTTGAATAGGAATATAATGTAAATTTTTGATATTTTTAGATATTTGAAATTTAACTAGTTATAAGTTAATATTATACTTATTCATTTTAAAAGTTATTAAAAAATAATTAGAATAATTAATTAATATTAAAATATAATAGCAGTTTTCCTATTTTATTATCAATGATTATTTACTGATAATTTGTAATTTTTTCCATAAAAGGCTATTTTTAATAAATAAATAATTTAGAAATTAAAATTAAACATTATGATTTTATATAATAGTATGGGTATTTTTATTTATTAGATAATAAATTATTAATAAAATGTTAATATTACAAAAAATTTGTTAATAAAAATAAATAAAAATTCAATTTAAATAGTTTAAAAAGTAATTTAAATATTAGATTGGTAATTTTAAAGTTATAAATATGTTAAATTTTTCAAAAATACAAATATAATAATTAATTTGTGATTGTTAATTAGAGATTTTTTTATTTTGTATATAATTAAAGGTATTTTTAATATTAATATTTTTATGATAAAATAAAAGAAAAGTTAAAATAAAGGTATGTATAATTATATTATTTTTATTTTTATTTAATCCTTAAGAATACTTAAATATTTTGAAGGTTATTATCAATAGAACTTAATTTTAGAGATAGAATTTACGCTATATATTGAACTTTATTTATTTATATTTCTTCAAATAAGTTAAAGATTTTTTCTCGCTTAATATCTGAAAGTTTTTGAATATAAAATCATAAACCTGACTTTTTGCTTTTTTTCACTAACTTTATCATTGGCTATGATATTTTTAACCATAATCAAAAATACTTTAGCATAAAAATATCAGCTTAATATCTCTTCTTGATTAGCTTTCATTATAAGATCTTCTATATCACAGGCTCTTTAATATAAGTAAATAATTTTCTTACCTAAGGTAAACGAAATTTTAGTCATATAATTTTCCTTATCTCTAATTATAGCAAATATAAAAAATCTTTTTTTCATTACTTTACTCATAAAATGATGCTCTAATTCTCATATACTTTTTCCATTACAACTACATTTAATCAAAATCTAATTACATTATTTCTTTTATCTATAAAAACCTGTTAAAATTTATGGTTTAAATTTGTTTTTTAGATAAACTAATATAATTTTAGATTAGTATTATGTAGATTTATATATATTCTATAAATACATACTCTCTTTAAATGCATCTTTATATTTCTTAAGGGAATATATTTATAGAAAGTTGACTGTATATTCCTTATTATTCTTTTCAAATTAAAACTTTCTTTTCCAATTAACTATAATAGGCAAAAAAGTAGTTGCTTTCAAAAATTAATTAAATGAACTTTGTATAAGATTATTATAAACAATGAGTAAATAGATATATCCTCTTTTTCTCTTTTTAAATTAGAACTTTCTTTTCTGATTAATTACAATAGACGGAAAATAATTGCTTAATATTTTTTAATAGATATGCAATAGATAGTAATGAATGATATAATTGGTTATTAGGTTTATTATATAATAAATAAATAATTATGCATGTAATCTGAGCTCTGAACTTAATAATTTTCTAATTTACTTAGATTATATATCTTATTATAAACTTATTTAAAGTTATATAATATCCTTTTTATATAAATTTAATATATAACAATTATTTTAAGATTAATTAATTAAATTTAAACCTAATATATTATATTATTAAAAATTTATTAATTAAAAATTGAAATAATTAAGTTATATATAATATTATATATTATTAACTAATAATTAAAAGAAAATTTTATTGAATAATTTTTTTATCAATTTTCTTATAATAAATATTAATAAATAAAAGACTTTTAATTATTATAATTTTAAAATATAAAAGAAATAAAGAATATTGTTTTAAAAATGAATAATTTAAGTAATAATAATAATTTTGAAAATAAAATAAAATAATAAAAAAATTTTAATTTAAAAATTAAATATTCAAAGTTATTTTTTTTTAAACAATAATATTAATAGTTAAGAATTCTCAAAAAAAAGTTTAAATTAATTTGTAATAACATCCTTTTGATAATAATAAATAAATCAAAATGATAAAATTCTGTATTGAAACTATTAAACTCAAAAAATATTTTAAATTTATGAATAAGAATTAAGGTAATTATAATAATTATTAAAAAAAATTATATTAATTGATCATAGATGGTATTTTAAAATTGTTATTAGATATAATTATATTAATGAAAAAGTCTTTTAATTTTCTTAGTAAAAACAAAATAAATCCAGTATGTCAAATGACTATTAAGATATAAAAAGAATACTAAATGAATTATTATTGATATAATAAGTTGAATTAAAAAAAAGGAATTTAAAGTTAAATAGAAATTGGATTTGAAAATTATCCTTATAAGTTAAACAAACTTGTTGTCATACAGTATATAAGAATCTTGCTATTTGATTTTATTTTAATATGAAATCACCTTCAAAAAAAGGCTTTTGAAGCTATTATTTTAAGTGATTAAATCAAGTTATACTTTTGAATGATACATTTTTATTTAATACAAAAAAATCCAGCAAAATATTCAATTTATATTGTAAAAATTATTTCAACATACATTATAAACGTATTAACATACTTTTGTTTTCAATAAAATTATGAATTCAAAGTATCAATATATCATCAACTGCAATAGTTCTAATATCAACCGCATTATCTCATCAATCAGAAAATATAGAAAGCTCATTGTGTTTCGTCATGACGAGATAAATTCATCATTGATATATGAAAATTTATTAGCATTTTATGTTTTTGTAACATTTCAAATAGATCTATCGATTATAGGCTGACAGATAAATTTTTACAATTTCTGATTTTAAAAGCAAATTGATGATGAATGTACGCGTTTATAATTTTACATTAAGAAATTTATTAAGATTTTTTTAATACTTTCTTTTTTCTAAAGCATGAGTAAAACGTATTTACTTTTTAATCAAATTTTTAAATCCCTGGGTTAATTAATGTATAAAAACAATCGATTCTCTTTTTTAAATACTTTACCAAAATAACTGAAATTATAAAAAATAATCAATTTCAATCTTTATTCCAACAACATTACCAATTAAGCTTAACCAACTTCTAATGTAACCTTCTAACGAAATTAATAAATTATTATTATCCGAATTGAATTTTGTAGATCGTGGTCTATCAACAATTGATTTCATTAAAGTAGCCGTTTCACATGGATGAAGATAATAGAATGGAATTAAAAGCGTAGGATGATCCTAAAAAAAAAAAATTTCCCCGTTGTTTTTTTTTTTTTTAAAAAAAAAAAACTAATTTTTAAATTTAAAGTGACAATGTTTGCTTACCTGTTGTGATATTCCTCCATGAAATCCTGCGACTTTTATATCTTCTAGCCTCGAAGGTTGAATCAAACAAGAATATATTTCGTCAATTGTTAATGGTGTTCCGTCTTTAAATAAAATTATAATAAAAAAAATAATAATTATATTATTATCAAATTATTAATAGTAGTAATTAGTAATAGTAATATAATAATAATAATAATAATAACCATTATGATAAGCATTGAAATAAAGTACAGGAACTTTATAAGATGTTGAATATATTATATGATAATCTACAGTAAGGTATTCAACGGTTGTTTCATGAGTTGTATTTAGAACCTTTGAGATTTCGTAATAAATTAATAAAATAAATGAAGAAAAATTAAGATAAATAATTGAAATTTTAAATTTACACCGGGATCTTCTACTTCTTCTACTTGTTCGAATTGTTCAACATCTGTCGTTATAGGTGTAATATCTTCAGTTTTGAATTCATTCGAATACGCATTCACTTTTTGAATAATCATTTTTCGGGATAAATATCCAAATCCTATCAATCTCTATTTTTTTTTTTTTTTTTTTATAAAAAAAAAAATATCAAATCGAAATTTTTGCATATTTTTTTTTTTTTTAAAAAAACAAAAGAAACCTCATGTTCAATCCAAATCCAACCTTCACCGACAACATTTTTTGATTGTTCTAAAAAAGATTTAGCTGCAACATCAAACTCTTGTCTTGTTAAAAAGGGATATTGTTTTGGATATGTTTGCGTTGACATTTTTTTTTAACTAAAAATTCTTTCGATTTGAATAAGATGGACAATTTATCAAGTTTATTACGTAATTTGAATGATATCATAACCGCAATACACGACATCAAAAACCTTTAAATTCCATTTCAATCTTTTGTGTCGAGGAGTACACGTCTAACATGGAATATCACCTGTTAATAGGGTACTTGCAGAAAATCACGACTTTTTTGGTCTCTTTTAATATCCAACTCGGTATTTAAAAAGAATTACTTATTTTGTCAAAAGGAAAGAAAGAAAAAAATAATAAATAAAGCTCCATATGGTAATAATAGTTTAATTTCAATCAATCAAGTATACATAAATTAATTCGAGTCTGGGTATTTTTCATCAACTTATAAAAGGGTATCCATTTCTGTAATTGTGTGCATATGGAACGCATTAATTTGTGTCAATGTTTATATTTTAAGATGTTCGTTCTTCTTTGAAGGAATATAATTGGAAAGAAATGATAACAAGTGTATTTTTTTTTAAAATAAAAAGTAAAATCATGCATTGTAATTTATTCCGTGTTACGAAGTCATGAATTTTAAATTTTATTTAAACTTAGTATTTATATAAATTTTTTTTTTTACGAGCTTTTCTTTTTTAAAAAAGACTTAACTGCGAACGATGTTACAACTACGATCTTATCCGAAATTTTTTAAAGCTTTGAAGATCTTACAATGGTTAATAAGTTTTGGAATTCTTATGATAGGTTCGTTTACATATTTTGATCTTGAGAATTTAAAACTTTTAATACATTGCTTTCGTGATTAACCTATTTCTTTTTTAATAAATTTAATAAAAAAAAAATTAAAATTAAAATTTAAAAATAAAAATAAAAATAAAAAAAAATAAAAATAAATGTAGAAGTGACACAAATTGTGGTATATTATAAAATTCCTTTACCCAAATCATTTTTTTCAAAACAAGATCTGTAAGTATAAAATGTATTGCCACTATTCATGGATTCCCGATCCTTTTCTTATCAAAACTGAAACAATTATTTAGATACGATGGTGAAGTTAAATATTGGTATTACTTTGTGATCTTAATAACATTAATTGGAATCGGTAAGTAATATTTCTTTGAATCAGAAAATAAAGATTTCAATGCAATTGTTATTATAATTTCGCAATTTCATTTTTTATTTTTTTCTTCTTTTCGATAGGTTATTATTTGACGAAATTTCATAGATTTTGGGGAATGGGCCCGAATATAGTGATCGATTTGTAAGTATATTATTATCAATCGTTTTTATTTAAGTTTATTAAGCATATCCATATATTATTATATAATTTAGGGTTTTCTTTTTTCTTTGGCTTGCAGCTGGTAAGTTGATTAATTATATTCCCCATTTATAAAAAAAAAAAAAATTTTCTGACGAAATAAACTTCTTGTTTAGGACTTGCGAACCTCGTTCCGGTGTATAAAGGATCAAATTTAACATGTCCTCTAATAAATTTAAAGTCTCAAAACCTTGAACTACATTGTTTGTATTATATAGTATCATTAATATTAGGTTGGGTGAATACATTTTTCTTTTTAATGACGAGTATAATATGTCAAATCATTCGATGGGAGAAAGCTAAATGGGAAGAGGAAAAATCTGGATTATCAAGAAAATCGAGAGATTATAGATCTTATGGTCCAATGGATTCAAAATCCAATTTACATTTTCCTATTACGATTCATCAAAATAATATTACTGCTCCCTCAATTAATTAATTATTCTTCTGTAACTTTATATTATTATTATATTACATTTGAGTTGAAAAATATATAAAAAGAAAAAAAATTTTTTTCTCTTCCTTTTTTAATAATTCTTATCATTATGCATGAGAAATAAACTTTTTAGTAAGAAATAACTTTAAGATATACAACGAAATTTTTCGGTCCATATTCAAATAATGAAAATGAAAAAAAAGATAATTTAATTTGTACACTATGATATCTATGTTTATTAAGTAATTAATATATTTAACCTTGGAATAATAGAAATTAGTTTAGGATTATGAAAATAAATAATAATTTAATTTAATAACTATTATAATATCCCATCACTTATATTATATATATATATAATTATTATTATCTATTTTTTTTTTTTTTTCATTATTAACATTTTTCGCGCCTAATAATCATTACTATCGTATTCACTATCAGTCTCACTCTCATCAAATTTTATAAAAGTTCTTGGCGACTTTGTCTCTTCCACATGATCATGTTCTCTCGGAACAAAACTTAATAAAGGTTTAATATTTGTATTCCGTAATGATAATGTATGTGTTGCATCAGCTTTTAAATCTAGTTCAAGTAATGTTTTTCCATTAGCGAGCATTGTTGGTGATAATATATTATGTGTCGTCAAGCTTCTTGATAATGGTGCGTCTATTTTTAATAATGTTCCCAGAGGCTTTGACTTTTGTGAATTATTGTTCTTCCCATTAGATTCTTGAACTTTAGTTAGCAAAGAACCTTTATTAAATTGTACCCCATCTTCAATTTGTATCAAATGATTTGAATTAATGATATTTTCAGATACTGTTTCATTATTCCTTCCCAACAACGATCCTTTGTTAAATTTTACTGATTCATCCAAATTTACAAAGGTTGTGCTATTTGGGTCTCTGATGATTCCTATACCACCCATAGCTTTACGATGTTTTTCTCTTTCTTTAGCCTGTTCAAATAATGAATCATTTGAAGCCAATAACGATCCTTTCACAAAAGATACACCCTCTGCTTCAACTGGCTTTATAGGAGAATTTTTTTCATCAAAATCTAACAATGAACCTCCTTTAAATGGCTGATCACCATTCGCCGTAGAAACGGTTCCCACAAAAATGTCGGCTTTACCTTTTAATGATTTTGACGAAGAATTACGAACATGTTTACGTAGATTCTCCCATTGACTATTAGACCTACGTTTTTCTGAAACTGCAGTTCCATTATTTACGTTCGCATTCAAGTCCGTAGAATTTTCACTTGTCCAAGGTTTCTATTTCCGACCAATATAAATTTAAAAAAAAATAAAATTTTATTTAATTTTCTAAATATTTTTACTAGTAAAAGAAAAAAATTATTTTGCCAACCTCTTTATCATGATTATCCAATATGTATGTTTTCTCACTTTCAACAGGCTTTTCGGTAAACCTTTCTGGATTTTCAGCACGCATCAAGTTATTCTTTTATAATAAAGAGAGTAAATATTTTGATATAATTTTAAATTAAAAATATGAAATGATATTACCTTAGAAGCTTGTAAACTAAACACCCAGTCTTTCATCTTATCTAAGTGATCTGCACACAAATAATGTAAATAATCTTTTTCTGGATTCTCAAACATTGCAATTTTATCTTGAGATTTTAAAGCGAAAATAAATTTTGTTGGAGATTTTTTCATAATTTTTGTCATGGTATACACATCAAAGTTGGTAAGCGAACAAAGGAAAGTTTCATTATTCCCCTAAATTTAAAGTAATAAAAAAATTATTATTATTTATTTAAATGAAAATAAATAGATGTAAATATCACTAGATATACCTTTGAATCTTTGGAATGATATATAACTCCTTCTTTGGTGTAAAAGTATCTTTTTTGCCACTTATTTTTCTTAATCTCCAAATGCAACCATCCAAACATAGGTGGAACGGCGTTGTTGAATCCCTAATAGATGAAATTAAATTTAATAATTCTATTATCAAATGTGATATATAAATAAATACCTACTTCTAGTGTTAAACAACTCCTAAATGCATGTTTTTTCAAAACAAGTGCATTTGGTTTATCTAATTCCCAAGCTCCGATTACCGTAGCAATGTATTCCCAATCCCTTATTGGACGTTCTAAATAACAAAAATTAGTTTCTCATCACAATATTAAATCCCGAAAGAAAAAAAATCGCACACATATATATATACCTAGACCATATTCATTTATTAATTCAAATAATGTCCATGTTTCGTTATCGTAAATTGTATCGTTACTACGGAAATAATTCAAAACGTCCAATGCAGTCTTACTTGATGTTATTGACAATTTTTTATATTGACGAACATCTTCAATAAAAATCTGTGTGATAATCTAATATATATATATTTTCATAAAGTTATGATTTTAGTTTGAGAACAGCAAAAGGAACAACGATAATGTAACGAAATTATTACAAACTTTAAGTTCAGTAATTTTATGCCCTTCTTTTTCAACAAATGTCTCCGCCTACAAATTTATATATTTTTAAATTAAGACAGTTCCACTAATTAATTTCATAATAATTCATCGTACCTTTTCACGACGATAAGGATAATGCTTTTCCTTATCCCATAATTCATGGGTTCGAGATTTATTACTTTCTTTATTGTAATTCCTGCCATCAACTTCACGTTCTCTTGGTTTCGATTTTGATCTTCCATGTTCTTCTTCTAGTGTTCTAGATTTAGCTCTCCCACTTTCTTCCACATGAGTTTTTGATTTAGTTCTCCCACGTTCTTCTTCTCCACGAACTTTTGATTTAGATCTCCCACGCTCTTCTTCTCCACGAACTTTTGATCTTGCTCTTCCACGTTCGTCTTCTCCACGAACTCTTGATTTAGCTCTTCCATGTTCTTCTTCTCCACGAACTCTTGATTTAGCCCTTCCACGTTCGTCTTCCCCATGAACTCCTGATTTAGTCATTCCACGACCACGTTCTTCTTCTCCACGAACTCTTGATTTAGCCCTTCCATATTCGTCTTCCCCATGAACTCCTGATTTAGCCATTCCACGTCCACGTTCTTCTTCTCCACGAATTCCTGATTTAGTCATTCCACGTTCTTCCTCTCCACGAACTCTTGATCTAGCCTTTCCTCGTTCCACTAAATTTTCACGAGCATTCTTTCTTTCTTTGTCTTCGAGTGCTCTTGTTCTAGATTCATTTGTTTGCGACATCTTTTCAGATTCAATGTCACGAGACGGTTCACCCCTAGATTTTGCTTTTTCCCTAGGATCTGTTTCATGATCTCGTATTCCTTTTACACAATTTTCTCCTCTGTGTTCACGACCTTCCCACTCATCTTGCCTAATTTCACTAGACCTTGGACGAGGTTCGGGATCCCTTGATTTACCTGTCCAATCCTTTTGATCGTCAGATTTTCGTTCTTTAGACCTTTCCCTTTCTTTTGGCTTGAGTGATCTAGAAGAATTTTCCAGTAGGTCTGTTTTTTCAAATATTTTATTTAGATGGGCCCTTACGGATGAATCATAAATATCTAAATTTAAGTCTTGAACTTTTGAATTTGCACGAGATCTAACTTTTTGCTTTTCTTTCCTTAACTCTTCCAAATTGATAACTGAAGTACTTGCATTAACTGAAGTCATTCTAGGTGTTAATGGGAGGTTTTTATCAGTATTATATGATTTTACATTGTCTTTATCAATGACATTTTTTAAGGATGAACCGAAATTACGACCAACTGTTGCTGGAATTCTTTTTGACTCATGGGATAATTTAAAAATGTTTTCATTGGAAATGATGGATTTTTGGTCATTATCGGAAGAATTTGACAAATCTGTTAATGAAGATTGCTTTCGTAACAAGTTTTGTCTTGTCATCATCAAAGGGCTATCATCGTCACCATCACTTTCCGAAGAATCATCCGATGACGATGGCGATACGATACCATCACTATCACTATCACTGCTCAGAATAAAGGCCGCTTTCGATATAGATCTAGGAGAAGGTATGGGAGAAGATATAGACACTGACATATTACTACTATTTGATAACGATCTAAGACGTGAATAGTTCAAAGGAGCGCTTGTTAACTTATCGGAAGAAAAATGCGCAGAGGGGGAGACATTGATTTTGGATTCAGGTGACAAATGATTAGATTCCCGTGATTCTGCAAAATTTGATCGTTGGTGAAGCGTAGTATCAATTAATTTAAGACGCAAGTCCATATTTGAAATAGATTTCTCAGATGAGTTATAGCCGTTGTTAATTGATATGGAAGGTTCCTTCTTTAACCTAGTTTCTTGTTGCGTAACCGGATTAAAACCTGTATCTAGTTTTGAAAAATTATCTAATGTTTTGTGATTTGTGCGTGAAAGATCATCGAAATCCTCACAAGCAAGTTCCTTTAAGATAAAACATTTAATTTAAATTAGCAATTTTCTTTTTTGATGACAACTTAGTCTCAGATAAAACTTACCGCTGTGAATTTTTCGACCTCTTGCTGCAAAAGACTAAACATTAAATCAAGATCCTTGTTCATTCTGTTTTTTTTTTTATTTTGTTTTACACAGCATGAATTTCGATTTTCGAAAAAACAAAAAAAAAGAGTCAAAAAAAGAACTGAATTTGGAGAACTTAAATAATCGTAAAAGAGTGTCTACAAGTATTTATTATTGATGATTGTATACTTTAACAACCCATAAAGTTTATGACCTAGTTTACTATATATCTCCAAATTTTGTTTTTTTTTTTTTTTATTATAATTATTATTATTATTATTATTTTTAAAATACAATAACCTATGAAAATAAATTACAATAATGTATAATGTATATGATGTTTTATTTCATGCACCTGTGCAGAAAGAACAATGAAGAAATGGAAAAAGTGAAAGTGAAATTGAAAGAAAGTGTAGTGTTAAGGTATTATTAATATTTTTTTTTTTTTTCCAAAATTCACCTTTATTATATAAATAAGAATTACTGTCGTATCACTTTTAGTAAACAAAGGTTACAAAAAATATAAAAAAAAGACCTTTTTCGGGGAACATTTTGTTTCACTTATAAAATAATAAAGGAATGATTAACCGACCAATCGACAGATAATAGGGGTTAAACTTTAATCATGTTATTTTAAATTTAATTATTTTATTTATATTGATTGTCGAATAGATCTAAATCTCAACTTATTCAAATTATTAAAAAAAAACTCTTTTGAATAGAACTCAATAT
>CAJVPP010003066.1:0-12686 GCA_910592005.1 Funneliformis mosseae
TTATTCTAAAAAAAAAGTTAATATAATAAGTATATTCAAATAGTTTAATTAATCGTTCGGGTATCCGTGATCACCCTTTGTAAGTCTTATGAATTAGTATAATCTTTGAATAATGGCTAAGTTTCATAATACATATAACAATATTGTAGAAGCCTTAGCTGAAGCAGAAAAATTTACATTATCTCAAAAGAATATATCATCTTCTATTTCAGTTTTTCTAGTATCCAACCTTTATGTAGAAACTAACAGATCAGTGATGACTAAAAATGAAATTGAGAACTTAGTAAAAAATATAATAGTATCCTTAAAATTCCAATCTCAACAAGTAACTTTATCGCAATTTCAATCACATCTTGCAGGAATGCATAAAAATTTATAAGATGAAAATATAGGTAGATTTTTATCATGAATTATGAAAGAAATCCCAGAATTTGTTCCTGTCTCTAATCCTACTTTGCCACTAAAGCTAAAGAAAAAGGTTAAAGTTAATTCTAACGAAGAACTTGTTGAGCTTACAAAAAAGTAATTAAAGCTACATGTGGCTGAAGTGATTAAAAAAGCCATAAAGAGTCAATAGCAGTGCTCTAACTGTAACTGAATTGGACATAATTTTCGCAAATGCACTCAGAAGAAGAAAAAGAAGAACAAGTCTAAAAAAGCTAAAGTTAATTTCACTATTATAGATTTGGGTTCTGATTTAGATTCAGATTCTAACATCTCATCCAGTAATACATTGTCTAGTGATAGTTTTAATTCTGACACAAGTTCTTTCAATTTTGAAGGCGATATCATTGTTAATATTACCAAGTCAAAAAAAAAGTAAGACATAGTGGGAAAAAGAACTCTTTTAGTAATAAAAGCCCTAAGGCTGTGAAAAAACATGATAGAAGTTTATTTTAATTGGTGAATATTCGTAATCTACATGACGATATTACACTAAATAAAACTAATCAAAAATTCTAAATTTTCATTATATGCATATTAAATAATTAGCTAGATATGATACTAATGATACTAAATAGTAACGAAAAGTGTAGCGAAATGCATTATGCATTAAAAAAATGTGTATACATGGTATACATGGTAAATACTAGTAGTAAATTTAGTGTATTTGTGTAATAAAATGATTTCATATTTTAGTTTTTATTTAAAAAATCAATCTATATTATACTTTTTAAAGGATAACATGAAAAGTTTAATAAAAAAATATATTTTTATTGAAAACTAATTTTAAAAATTTTATAAATAATAATCTGAAAAAATCTTGGCCTTTATTTTATTTATAATTGTCAAATAGAATAAGATCAATATTGTGAAATTACAAATAATGCATTAAAAAAAGCAAAAGAAAAAGGCATCTTTAATCAACATAATTATTTAGAAGTTGAAAAGCAATTATGTTATTCTCATTATTTTAATATTATTGAGCCTAATCACAATAAATTACCAGCTAATCATATGCGAAATACTAATATACAAAATAATGTAGTTGTTAATAATATGAGACTATTATCATTGGTAATAAGATTGTGTTAATGACTAAAATATTATATAACAAATAAAGAAAAGAAAATGAAATACTTGAATTAGATCCAAATCATTTTCAAATATTGTTTAAAAATGCTGAACTATTATTGAAAGGATTTTTTAATAAGTTATATAATTCATTTATTCCAGAAAGAAGGTCTGCTTATAATAAAAAAGAGAATAAAAAAGGTAATTAATATATGCTATTCAATGGTAGTGATACGTAATAAATTTGTAAACTATTATCCTTTAGAAATCAGATTCTATCTTGCAATGCCAGATGCATCATATGATGCAATCAATATAATGCATAATGCTGACATTTCTATTTATTACAAAACTGTTGAAAACTATAAAAAAAAGATAGCTAATGCATATCTAGAAAATATTTGAAAGTATTTTACTGAAAAGGTAAGCATTTTAAAATACAATTTTTAATTAGAATTAAACTAATAGTTTTGATCATTAGAATAATAGCTTTTTTGTATATAATCTTGATGATTATCATAACATATATGGAATAAAATGCCTTGATACTGTATTTTTCTCAACTGCAGTCTATTTTGCAATATGTGTTAGCAAAGAAATTTTAAACTGTGTTTTAATTCCAATAAATTATAATGGTAACTCAGTTCATAATTCTACTAATATAAATGCATTCTTAATTTATTAGCATTTAATTACACAGTATCATGGAGTTTTTGATCTATTATATATACAAAAAAAAATCAGTGGACTATCTCACAAAGTATAGATCTTACTAATTTTAATCAAGTTAATATATTAACAGTTTATTGTTATGATGATGCTATAAAAGATAATACAAAAGAAAGAAATATAAAAGAAATACAATTAGTTGGAATTAAAGAATCTCAACTTCATTCATTAAATGATTATCTAAATACATTGGAGATGATTCTTTCAATAAATAAAGATATTGGACACACAAATAATTATGTAATGCCAATCATTACTGATTGGTCTAAATAACTTTTCATACGAAAAGCATTAACTTCTCTATATTAACCAAATATAACATCACAAATATCAGCATCTATTGATGCCTTTATATCTATATTAGTTCCTCTTCATATTTCATTAAATAGTCGGAAGCAAGTTTTAATAATTTATTATTCTTTTTTTAAAAAGCTTTTTCATGCAGTTTTTGGAAGCCGAAAAATTCTTGCAAAGAAACCAAAACCATGGAGAATCAATCTCCTTCTTGAACTTACTTACCAAGGATGGTTAAAGATAAAAGTAAAGATACTAGAAAAATTTGGATCTACATGTAAAGATGTAGAATACAGAATGTTAATTGATCTTCTTGATAATGTAATTCTAACAATACTAGACGTATATGCAATTTTTTTTCATTCAGGTTCTTTTGATGAATACATTGAACTGTTTTTTTGAATATAGACTTTTGTATTACACTGGAATCATAAAAATTACAACAAGGCCTTTTTAGCATTCTTGTCAGATATTTATTATTGGTAAGATAAAAAGTATCTAATATTAGATGTAATCAAAATGTTTCTTGTAAATTTCAATGATTTTTTTGTTGAAAACTTACATAGTTAAATATGAGCAAATATATCATCTAGTGATAGTATCGAAGCTATTATTAAACAAACTTATATTTTAGGTATATATAAAATATAATTATGTTTATTTAAAAATAATATTAACCAAGTTTAAAAATAAATAGATGCAAAATAAGCAATCACTATTTAAAAAAACATTTCATACAAAAAAAAACACCTATATATATCCTTTATTCTGAAATATTTGATAAATGGAATATCATTATTTTTGCTAGATTATTTTATCAGAAATTCTACCATATTAAATGCATAACTATTAAAACAACCACTAGTGATAAAAGGCAAGAAAGAAAGAAAAAAAACAATTCAAAATATAAACTTGTCATTTTAAATGAAGAAATTGATATTATGTGCTTATTAATAAGTTAAAGTACCAGAGTTCTTTTCTTATCAGAACTTTACGATAATTGCTATAAAAAAATTGGATGATAATAGTGGTAATACTGTATTCATCTGTGATCATAATTTTCATTGGTATTACTATGATTGAATAGAATATGGATGTCGACACTGTGAACAATATTACAAAAATAAAATAAATAAGAATGTTAATTCATTTTTACAAAGACTTGAAAAAGGAACTGATATGTTTTCTGAAAATGATGGATTTGAAGAAGAATCACAAAATTTAGAAGAAGATACAGAAAAGCATGAAAATATTCAAGAAAGAGATATAAATTTACAAAATGCATTAGAGGATATAAATAAATGATAATAAAATAAAAATATCATATAAATACTAAATTTGAATAACTAATATGACGTTTATATTATTTTTATAATTTAAACATAAGTGAATTACCTTTAAATACTTGATCTTACTTGATCTGAAAGTTTTAAGCAGTTTATTAAAGTATGAAGAATACGCTATTAAAAAAATTTTCTTTTGTCACATAAAAGTTATATTATATTACTATTACTATTACTTTTATATGAATATACTATATATTGGTCAATCATATTCAATCTAATCATAAAAATAAAATAGCCAATAAAAATAAATTTCTATCATGCTCTGTGAAAATGCTATACAAGACAAAACAGAGATTGAAAGCGTTAAAGCATGATCAGAAAAATAGTAATGCTAATTTTTTTTTAACTAAAGCTGGTTAGAAAACTATTCGCAAAATAGTTCAAAGTGAGCTTAGTTCTACCCTTTGAGAAGAACTTAAAAAGATCCTCCTTCCGTATATGATTCAAGCCCTTCCGCTAGATACTAAGAAGTCAAATCAGAGAAAAAATATTAAATCTAAAGCCAATAATTTTTTGTCTTTTTGAGAATCAGCTCCTGCAATACCTGACTCAAATAAAGAGGAGACTTTGGATGATCTGATGAAAATTGATTTTTTTTCAGAAAAGAGAGCTGAAAACAAGTATTGTGATAATAAAGTGTAAAATCAAACATTTAAAGATTCTAGCTATGATAGTTTTCTCTAAAGCTGAGCCTCCTATCATAATAGAAAATATCATTGAACGCGTAGAAGCTAAAATTAATAAATCTGAAATATATGATCTTAGCAGTATTGCTATTATCTCAGTTAAATCTGTTAGAATTGTCCGCAATTTGCCTATTACTCTAGCCTTAGGTTATACTATTCATGAAGATTTTATCATAGTGAAATATCACAAGCTGACATTAATATTTTTTAACTAATTTTTAAAGAAATACAATTGTATGATAGATTGAAAAACTAATAAGCTAAAGATCCTTCTTAATAGGAAAGACTATATTATTTCCAGTCATCATGCATAAGGTCAAAAATAAGCTCAAGGTGAACTACGCAAACATTACTCTTAAATGTAATAATCTACCAACTCTGAACAAGATTCTCAGGACTCGCAAGACTTAAACGAAGATAGCATATTAAAAAAAATATGAGTTATGAAGAGCTCAAAAAATGTTGTATAATGCAAGTCATCTAAAAAGCAAACAGTCTGAATTTTTTTTTGCTGATCACAAACCCGTCACGTGATCTTTATCCAATTAAAAATCATCACGTGAATTAAAATTGTTACATGATTAAATATTAAATCATTAATTTATCGAGTTTTAATTTATTAAATTTTTTGTATTAAAATAAATGAAATTTATTAATTTATTTTATTTAATTCCTCTAATACATTTTCAGGAATTTTTCTATGTGATTTGTATTTTTTAACAGCATATTCTGCTAATTTACCTGTAATTCCATACCTATATAAATCTATATATCGTCATGTTTTTCTTGCAAATCTATGAATAGTTGTTAAATCTACAAAATCTAAGGTACAAGGAACTATTTTTTATAATCCACTTCAAGTGTAATCATCATTATTTCATATATGTCATTTTGCTGCTTCCTAATAATATTCAATAAAGTTCAATTCACAATGAAACTTTGGAAAAAATATACAAACATGACTAGCATTTTTAATTATTTCAACTAATGCAGATTTTTGAGCTAAAAAATCTGGTTGAAGAGATAAAATCCGTCTTTCACAGCAATCTACACGTAGAGGATCATCATTTTTATTTTTATATAACTTGCATTCTCCTACCATATTTTTTTTTCACAATCCTCGTTCAATCAAAACTTGTTTTACACCTTTTGGTCAACCATCAAGAAAATTCATACTTTGTCTTTCATTATTTAGACCCCAAAAGGTATTATGCATTTTAGGTGCATTTCCACTAGGTCTGATATTTATCCTCTTTACAACCAATGCATCAGAAGCAAATGCAGAATGATTTGAACTATTATCAAAAGCAAATATTCCAATACAATTTTGAAATAAAGCCTCAAATATAGGAATGGCTTTATATTCAACCTGTTCAATAAGATATTTGGCTGTCCAATATCCTTCATCATTCTTTTCTGGTTTTAAATATACTTGTACTTCTTCTGAAATATCAGAATAATTCTCAATTTGCTCAGCAGTTAGTTTAAGTCTTTCACAAGCTTCAGTTAAAAATTCGCTTACTATAATTAATTTTCCATTACCTTTTTTGCATAATGGTAACTTATCTGACTTAGCTCATATTTCATGTTTTTCATCATTTGAGTAGAAAATGCATTCATCATGAATTATTAATATATGCTCTTTCTCTTCTGAAGTTAATAAAGAAGCAATTTTTTCCATATTATCTCCTTTATATATTGCTATGTATTTTTCAAGTTCAGCCATTTTTGATAAAAACACTTTTCGATATTTCACAACATCTTCTCTCTCATGTCTATCATAATATATTCCTTGTTTTTGTTGTTGATAATGATATCCAAGCACATTTAACCATTGTCTTATAATACTTATACTAATCACATTTTTATTAATACCTGCTTTTAGTAATAATATATCCTAAACAAACTCCTTAAACTGATGTAGAGTTGTATAACTTCCATTTTCTCAAATCTATTTATGACATATTTTAGCAATATCTTCATTATCAATAATTCTACTGATCTTCTGATGTTTTCTCAACGAGATGTAGGTAGAGTATTGTTAATGCACTAATACTTTGCTGTTTTCTAAACTCAAGTAGCTGTTGATTTACTATTACTATTATATACTATATTTACCACATCTATACTACCTTCATTTTTTTTTCTCCTTTTAATAAATGTTTAAGATATTCAAATATAGCCCTTTTTGTAATATACTCTTTTGATAACATTCCATTAAAGTTTTTCTTTAAATTCTTTTCCAAACTTAAAACCATGTCTTCTGATGGCTAGACAAACATAAAGGTTTCCTCTTTATCTGATAAAATATCTTAAGAACCTTTTTGCATTGATTCATCTTGCAGATTAAAAAAGCTTTCTAATTTCTGAGTTTTCTTTGCTACTTCTGTCCACAAGCCGCTAGGTCTCCATTTGTCATAATAAGTTGATTTTAGTGTCTTACCCATTTTATAAGGACTGTGTTTTTCTATTTCTAACTTTGCATCTGGTCTCTATTTCAATCCAAAATTCACCTTCAAAAGTCTATCCCACATATCTTGTTCTGCTTCCAAATCAGTATCACTTTCCCAATCACTTACCTTATCATTTCCCCAATCATTTTTACTAAAAGTATCATTCAAACCTGTTTCTAATTGTTCTCCTAATATGTTTCCTTCTGTATCACTCTCAATTTTAAAATAAAAATAAATTTATTTAAATAATTCTTATAAATAGGTTGAACGATTTATAAACTTATTTAAGTTCTATAGAAAATTTTCCTATTTTATTCCAGGTTGCGTTTTTAGTGCAGCTTTTCTTTTATTAAGTTAGGACATGCTGGAAAAATTTTTTAAAAAAAAAGTTCGTTCAACCTATAAATTAAAATTCATCATCATCATTATCATCATATTACAAATTTTCACGTGATCAATTTCATTTAATTGGACAAAATTGTTGTCACATGATAAATCACAAGTCTGAAATTTAAACATTTTATAGGAAAATTACCAATTTTCAAACGCTTAAGGCTCAAAAAATTTCTAATCAATTAGAGATTTGAAGCCATAACTTTTATTCTCTATTGTCTACATTATTATTATTACAGATTATTTTTTTTATATCATGTAGAACAAAAGTTTTAAGATTTTAAAGTCATACAATTTTATTTCTATTTATAGATGATTTGTATCATATGATTTTCTTAAGTCTAAAGCAGAACTCAATCACATATGTAAAAGATTGCAGATTCATTATAATGAGCTATTAGATAGTAGTCAATAAGTGAGCTATCTCTACTTTACTATTTTCATTTTCCTTAACACCCTTCTCATAAAATATTCTTAATTATTTTTTATGTAATCTTTTACTCTGAACGTTTTTAGCTGAGTTTTCTGAGGTTAACTTAGTCTAAATGGATCCTAAAAAGTAATGTTAGGTAACTTAGATATATGAACAGACTTGACTTTTGAATTCTTTCTTCCAGTCTTTTTTGCCTTATTTTTAGAAATAATGATACTTGAGAACTTTTAGGGGTTTGTCTTTTCTCTATAGGATAAATCAGCATTTGCTGATACCATCTTTTTAGAATCTGAAGGTAGGTTTATTGGTGGATATAATACAATCTCTTTAGGATCTATTAGGGGTAAACTCCTCTTTATATTTGATATATCCGCTAAGATAATATTTTATATTTGTTTACCATAACTTCTGATACTCACTTCATTGAATATTAGCATCAATAATGTCCTGAATATCTTTTTCTAATAAGTGAGTCACATCTAAATGTAAATAGCAATTCATTTTTTCTTATAATCAGAAAAAATCTATCAATAAATATTCGATATACATTCTATATATATATTTAATATATATTTGGTATACATTTGATACATCTGATATTTATCTAGTATGTTTAGTGCATTCAATGTATTCAGTACATTCGGTATGTTTGATGCATTTAAAATATATCTGATATATATCCAATACATATAGTACATTCAGTATATCTGATATATTCAGTAGATTCAATATATATTCAGTTCAGAAATTTCAATTGTATTTTTTCTATTATAGTAGCAGTCAAGTCAAAAAAAAGCCATGAATAATGTATATACCTTGAGAGATGTTAATAAAAAAAATGATATCTTAACTGTGACTGGACGTCAGCTTGGTACTGCATATGGGTATGAACTTAAAGAGAAGTTATATTCTGCTTTCAGCTCTAAGGCTGAACTTAGAGATCTTAATGGAAAGTTAATAGATAAGTACAATGAGCAGGAAAAGGAGTATCAGTAAAGCTATAGTGATATTGAAAATAAGATTAGCCAGTTAAATGCATTTATTACTAAAGTTAGATTTCAACTTATTTCTAAATGGAAGTCTTATTCTAAGAGTCAATGTGAGCTTAAAGCTAAATATACAACTAAAATCCAATCGCTCAAATTAAAGATTAAAACACTGAAGAGAGAGGGAATTTTAGCCTAAAAAGCTTCATCTATTGACAAGATCAAGATTCTCTCTTTTGAAGCTAAAATACATAAATTAGAAGGTAAGTTGAAGAATATAGATCTAGAGTATACATATCATGATTTGGAACTAGAATAAGTGTTTCATTATTCAGATACAATAGAAGGACTTTTAGAAAAGCTGATTCAAATAAATTCATTTGATCCTAAAGAGATCGATTCTCTCAGGCTTAAATTAAAATGAGCAAATGAGGATCTTAGTTCAAAAGAATATATAATAGAATGTATAGAAAAAGGAACAGAGGTATTAAACATCATATATAAATGGAAGTTAGACTCCTTATCTTCAATACGATTAAATTTACTGGAGAAAAATGCTTATTTTCAAGAATTACTATCGAAGAAAGAGCCAAGAGACGCTTTGCATAATGAAGTAGATCCTTCACTTCCACCTATGAATAATTTATCGCAACATAATCCTGAAGAAATTCTTTTAATTCTTAATCCTTTATCCTAAATAATAGGTAACGCAAAAGTGATATCTTTATCAGCAACTGCTCCTATCATTGCAAGCTTCTTGATGTCACTGATAATAATATATTCTATACTTAATTTACTACTAATTGTAATTATATGGATTGTAGTCAGAAAAAAGCTATAGAATATATGGAAAAAAAGTAACCAATATATTTAGACTAGTGATTTACATCTCTAGGTATATCTGAGGCTGGGTTATATGATCAGAGGTTAGAAGAAATCTATCACATAACCAGATTGAATATAGAAATTGAAGTTAGTCAGTATTATTGCACAAGAAAAAATATATAAATAATATTATATAAAGTATCTTACAAATAAATTTTCTTAGCTGAAATTGCCAGATCTTGTTAAGAGTACTTAATAATATATCTACTTCAGATGAATCATCAAAATATCTAAAAATTTATTATAAACCTTTTATATATTTTTTAAGCCAGTTTTTTGTTTTTCTCTGGAAATAATCATTGATCTTCTTTTTCTTTTTATCAGAATTCTTAATCTGCATTATTTTATCTGATGGCGATAGTTAAAATCTGTCATCTTTATTAATGAAGCGTATGCACATTTCTATTGTTTGTTCTAAATAGTAGCTAATATTTATCTTTATATTAAACTCTTCTGTTTTATAAAGATTTTATTGCATGTGAGACCTCCTTTAGCCTTTCATTTAAACATTGCAACAAACTGATTAAAATCCCACTGCCTAAATCTAGTATCTCAGAGAACATTTTTAACAATTTTTTGAATTGGACGTATTTTATTGATACTTATAGCCTTCTACATAATCTTTTCTCCGATAAACCTAAAGAGCTCAGAATTCTCTTGCTTTACAATATTAATTTCTTTTTTAAAGAGATTATCTGGTCTAAAATTTAATTCATCTTCATACCAAATTCTAAAGTACTTTTTTTGCCAGTAAAGCAGATGGGAAATAATACCTTTTCATATGCCATCTTTAGATAAGAGGTTCCATTTTTTATCCTAAGATAGGCATTTATTTGATCGCGCAATTTTTTCATTACATTCATAGTAATTTTGACCATTTTAGTCCAGTATACTTTCTTAGAAAGTTCTTTTCTGAAGAAGGCTTCATCACATTTTCTGAAATAATTTTCTAGGCAGGTGAGATATAAAGAATCAGTATTACCATATTTTATTCTAAACTCTTTCTTTATTATGAATTCTGAGACAAGATTAAGATTGTATTTTCTTGCTAAAGTAGTTTCTTAAGCTAATTTATAAAGAAAGATAGGAGATTTAGAGTTTCTAACTTCTCCATAAAAAGTGTTCATGTATACCATTAAAGCTCTTTACTTCAAATCAGAATAATCATAATCGAAGCATATAAATGAATATTCTGAATTTAAGCTTTTCAGAATCTTTTTGTCTTTTTATTTAACTAAACTTATTATCTTCTCAAGGTGTAGCTTTTTCTTTTCTAGTGTGACAAGTTGTGTTTTAAGTTTTATTCTCTTGTTGAAAAATCTTCTAATACAATAGGATATAAGCCTTTCTTTTCAAAATAATTATCATATCTTACATTTCAAGCTTAGATGATATGGTTATTAAATGGAAACTCAATCTTATGTAAAATGTTTCCATTTTTTTCTGCAATATTAGCCTCTTTATATGTTAATATTATTTTATCTAGAGAGAGATTATAAGCCATGATAAGATTAAATATAATAAGGCGAAATTCAATCCCGTTATAGATCTTCTTATTTCAATCCCCTTTTTAGATGAAAAAACATAGGTACCGGAATATTTCCCTTTTCTAAATCTTTAAAATCCTTATACTAAATACTATATCTCATTTAACAGCATATGCACTGAGGAAGTTTCGTACCTTTATTCTATTTGCGCGATAATATAAGTCAAACAAAGATATATAAGAGATAGAAGCAATTTCTCTATAATCATTGATTATATATAGCTTTACTATAAGCTCTTAATAACGTAATGTGTCTATAATACAATAATTAGCTATTTTATGCATTTTTTTGTAGTTGATAGGGAAAGGTCTTTTTTCACCTCTAAATAGATTCTTCATATTTCATTATATAGCATATCTGCTTTAGCATTATTAACGTGTAATTCTTACGAACTATGACTATTAGACGGGGTATTCAAGTAATTTATTCTTTTTAATTGAGTAGTAATCTTTCAACGATTAATGAGTTTTATATCAGGTTGATTCTCAAAAGTGTTTGTACTATTATGATGAACAGTATTTTAATAGATTACCAATGATTTATAATTGTAAAATAATGTGTTTATTCACAAGTAAAATAATAAAAGTAAAAGAAATAAAAGAAACTAAGAAAATAGTATAAAGAAAAGAAAAGAAACGAATTATTGAAGCAAAAATATAATGCGATAGGCCAGTTGCCTCTAAACCACTAAAACTAACTTGTCAAGTTCCTATCTATTTGTCTTTTTACATAAACTAAAAAGCTATCTATTTATATAAAATAAATTACATAGAGAGATATAACTAATATGTTTACTATATCAACTATGTCTAATATATTAACTATATCTAATATATCAACTATGTTTAATATGTCAATTATGTTATATATATCTGACATATTATATAGTAGCAGTCATAAGTATCTGACCGCCTTTAATACTGGCTACAAGTAAGTAAATTCAAAATTTTTATTTTATTTAAAAAATACATAACTAACTAACTAAAATTAATACATTATGTAGTCACTATTTGACTCTATAAGTGCAGCTGTACGCCTTTTCATGCTAGCTACTAAATTCGCAGTAAGTACAGGTGATAATCAATTCCATTCTTTTGTAAGTTCTCCTTTTAATCCTCTAATTGATCGAATTTTTTTTTTGTGTATTAATTTTCATTAACCTCTAAATATTTTCTATAGGGTTTTAGTCTAGAGATATTAATGACTAAGAAAGTATCTCAATGCCATTTTCTTCCTTCTATTTTTTCACGATTTTTAATCGATACTTTGGATCATTATCTTCTTGCAAGATCCAATCTATGTTACCTTCACTAAAAAGTTTAAAGGTGGAAGCCAGAAGACTCTTCTCATAAATAGTACACATAAATTCAGCATTAAGGTTCCTCTGAAAGCAAAATAGCTTACCAAATCCAGAAGCAG
>CAJVPP010003067.1:0-12668 GCA_910592005.1 Funneliformis mosseae
TGATATAATAAAAAATTACACCTAGTAGAAAGTATGTACAGACCGAAGTAAATTGATTATAAACCTCAAGCAGATAAGTGCACGAATAGTGTACCCTAACCCTCTTTCACTCATTAAAATCGTAAATTTGTTTTCTTACTTATGTACGGCTTCCTGATTATAATTTTGATATAATAAAAATTTACACCTAGAAGTATAACCTTAGGTGAAAAAAAAATGGGATGTAAAATTATCGTATACAAATAATGTTCACAGAGTTGCGGAGCACTGAAGGTGCAGAGAATGTACACAAGATATATTCACAGGGTTGCAGAGCGAGCGGAGCATGTACGCAAAATATGAAAAAATAGGAGGGGTAGCCTCCTAATCCGCATACTATAATGGTAACACTTGCTAAGAGAAAAAATATAGCATTCATATTCGCTTCACCCTAAAGGGCTTACTCATATTCCTACTATATTTTTTTGATCCTATGCTACCCTATTTTAAAGTATGCTAATATATGAGGAAAATATGAATACAGGAGTTGCAGAGCATCGAAGATGCGGACCAAAACATGGAAACAATTAAGTTAGACTATCTCCTAAAGGTCTTGACCGAAAAAGGGTAGCGGAATAGAGCCAAAATAGTGATGGAATAGTTCCGGGAACATTTCCAGAACTGATCCAAAACCGATCCAGAATCTTCTACCCTTCTTCTTCTAGCCTCCTAGCATCTTCTAGTAATTTAGCATCTTCTAGCATCCTAGCCTCTTCTAGTATTTCTACCATCCTAGCATTATCCTGAAGCCTATTAAAATATTGGGTTACATAATAGGTACCAGAATGCTTTCTACAAAGGCCGGGTTCAAAGCTAGTCAGCTTGCCACAAACTTTTTTTTCTCATAAATTCGAAAAAAAACCTAACAGGATATGCTGACAGGTTAGGCTATCTCCCACCAATTGATAGATCAAGGGAGGAATAATTAATTATTTTTTGAACAAAAGTTTTCGTACTATTAATATAAACAACTGAATTGATTCACTTACTATCAAAAATGGTATTTCAATGTCCTAGATGTGGAAAAATAACTTTAAAAAGACTTGTGATTTAACAAATTATCTTAACAGAAAGTTTAAGTGCAAGCAAACCTAAATATCTAACCCAGTTCAGCCACCTAATCCTAATATATCCAGACCTCAATTACCAGTACCTAGTCCCCCATCTCCTGTAATCCATGTTCGTAAAAAAGACCGAAGAAAAGAAAAATCACAAGAGGAAGTCACTCAATTATCCATAGAGGATTTAGCTAACTGGCTGGCAAATCCTGAGATAAAAAACAACCCAACCATTATTAGTAAAAAGATTCCGAAAACAGATGCAGAATGGTTTGATTTGATGGAGCGCTAAGCTGAAAAAAAGTCTTCTAGTAAACGGCAAAAGAAAACCAAAGTAACCTAACCAATAGAAGAGGATTCTGAAGCAGGACCGGGCCCGACTACTCAAGCACACAGAGAGGGATGAAGAGATGATTCTGAAGAAGATCTAAAGGACTTAGATAAAAAAGTGCCCTGGCCGGTTCCATTTCCAGATAATAAAGGGCATCAGGAAGTATGGCAGAAATGAATTCAAACAGCAAAAGACATGTTTAAAATAGATGGTGCTGAATATACATTTTCGACTTGGTTTGCAAAAGTTCTGGGCAAAGAATTAACAAATATATTATTATCAGCTAGAAGCGAAAAAGAAGTCGCAAAGAAAGTAAAAGAGGTATATCTACAAAGAAGATTGCGTAATGGAAAATTCATTTCAGAAGAAATAGAGGCATTAATAAAAGAATACAAGGCAGAAGACAAAGGGAGTTCAGAATGGAAAGAGTATATAGAAACTGTTTATGAGAAAAAGGAAATGAATAAAGCTGGGATGACTAAAGAGCGTGCCAAGGAGATTTTAAATGTAATAGATGATGATAGGTTTCTTATAAGAGTAAAATTTGTTAGAGATGATTCTACCTATAGTGGAAGGCATAACTATGCATTTAAAATCATTGATAAATATCAGCCTATTTGAGAATCAAAGAGGGCTGGTAAGAAATTCGTTCCAGGAGGTCCTAATGTTATTCTTACTAAGAAAATAAAGCCAGACTTTTGGGTAGGAATTGATGAGAAGTTTTTAGTTAAAGAAGTTTCAATAGAATCTGATAAAAGAGATCTTACTGAAAATGCAGTCGTCTATGGACTATATAGAATTCGAAAGCCAGATAGTAAACGATTAATGCCAATGAAAGATGGCACACTTAATTGTGTGGCCTAGCGAGTAATAGAGCATTTTGAAAAAGCAAAAAGAGGGTATGGGCTTACTAATATACGTAAACAAAAAATTGGCACATGGGAAAAAAGAATGCGCCAACCTGGTATTTGGGTAGAAGATGTAGCAGAATTGGAAAAGATACTTAAAAGGCCGATTAAATTACTTGACATTATTCATAGCACTATCTTTAATAGTGGAAAATATCGAACAGGTAGGTTTGAAGAGATAGAAATGGTAGTCCACAACGGCCATGCATTCCCAAGAAACCATCACTTTCCAAGAGATTGAATAGTGGAGTATTATAATGATAATGCATGGAAGGCTATTAATAAAGCTCTTCAAGGACCACAAGCAATATGGCTTATTGGACTTGGACTCAGAGAAGGAGAAACATTGGAAGAGATTCAGTCAATATCCCAATTTGTTCTAGAAGATAGTCGTACATTTAGGACATGGATGAAGCAAACAGATATTATAAAAGCATGCAAGGAATTATTTGAGGATGCAGTAGACTGGCAATTTTGGGAAGGAATAATTAATAAAGAAAGAAAGCGGAAGTCCCTAGAATTGCTTAAAATAGTTAAGTTAGCAGAACAGGTGTTTGGTGCTAATCATGCCGGAGACAAACTTGCCAACAAGATCAACGATTGGCATCCTACTCCAGCTAGTGTACATGAAAATATAAAGCAATCTTGTGTCGAACATGGGCATAGAGGACGCTGGAATGCACCTAATTATCAAGTTGAAGATGTTATATATATAGACATGAAGGAATGCTATCCAGCAAGTATGCGTGGTCAAGGAGAGTGTTCACCATGGTTTAAGCGGTTTGGGCATCTAACACACTATCTTGTCTAAATAGCAGTAAACGGAGAATTGCCACCTGATAATATTACAGGATTTGCGCAGGTAAGATCTTTTAGATTTGTTTCTAATATTCATTCAGCAATTCCTGTTTGGTATGGAAAACACTTTGCCTGTCGAAGTGGAGAAGGATGTGGGAAGACAAAAGGATGGACACCTATTGTGCTTTTATGATATCTTCTCGAAGTAGGTATTCTAGAAAGTGTAACTATAGGAGAAGCTATTATTTCTCTTACCAAGCAAACGAAGGTATGGTTGCCTAAAAATCGGGATATAAGTTGCGCAATCATAGGAAAGTTCACACAGGAAAATAAAGTTGAAGAAAAACGCCTTACCCACTAAGTTGTAATAGACGAAGGTGAACTTGATTTCTTGATTCAGGATTGCATTAAAGAGGGAACATATGCAGGTAGTGATAAATGTCCGCTTGGACATATACTCATATACTACGAAGGTCATCAGCCTCAATATACACATTTGCGAGTCTCAATGTTAGTTTATGCTCATATAAACTTGCTAGAAATGCTCTGGAGATTTGGCCCTAATGAAGTGGTAAGAATCGCAACAGATTTTATATATATACGAAGAGAGGTCTTATATAAGATCGAAAATGTATCTGCCTTCTTTAAGTAAGCTAAGCGCTCTCTCAATCACAGATTTCGGGATGATACTGGTAAGTTTCAATGTCTGCATAAAATTCCTTCTTGTGCAATGTGTGAAGCGGGAGTCTATTATAGAAAAGAAGCAGTCAAAAAATTCATCAAAGAAGTAACGGTTCACTACGTGAACAGAAAAACGAGCTATTTGTCATGTAACAAGCATAAGCTATTCGTATGTGTTGTTTGCTTTGGGGAATGGTACTTTCGCCAAGGTCCTTGGAAAAATACCCAACCTAGTAAAGTTATTACCAAAGAGTCTGAGCCACTAAAAGAGGAAAAGATTTGAGAAATACAGCCTGGCCAATGGTGAGATAAAGGAGAGAAAATTCATGGCCCAGACCCAAATGTTGTTTACTGGCCAAAAAATAGGCATTGGGAATCGATTAAAAATATTACTGAAAGTATTGCTCCATCAATTCGTGATCCTATTACAAGATCCTGAGTTTCATATCTCAATGGAGGCGGTGGTTCTGGAAAGACAACACGCGCAATCCGAATCTTTAAAGATATAAATATGGTAGTCTTTACTCATACGAATGCATTGGCTAAAGACTTCCAGAATGATCGTAAGGTAAAAGCCCAAACTTGGCATAGCTTCTTTAGGTGGAATGGTATAGGAGAGTGGACTCCTGACCGCATAGGAGAAAAGAAATTTCCACAAGTTGTCATCTGGGATGAAGTATGTACAGTGCTTAGACATATTCTAGAGAAGTTTATCGACTACTTATTAGAGCAAAAATGTCAGATAATCTGTTGCGGAGATGATGCTCAGCCTCCACCATTTTTCAGAGAAATGCCTCATGACTGGTTAAAAGAGCGAGCTGATTACTATGAGGAGGTCTTGACTGATTATCGGGCCAAATGCCCTAGATTACAAGAGCTTAAGAAAAAAATGCGATGGCAAAATAATAGAGTGCAATCAGTCCTATTCCGTGAAGCACTTCTGACTACAGAAAAATAGGAATATCTTGAAGCTGAATGGAAGCCATTAGACCGCATCCTATCAGCACATCTACTTTCCTGAAGAATTGCTTCCCAAAGATGCTTAAAACTTCATCGAGAAAAATATTCCAATGTGCCGATCCCATTAATCTATAGGCCAAAAGATAGACGCAAACAAAATTGTCTTGTTCCGATCCCTGGCTTATCCGAAAAAAGAGAACTAGTGAAAAATGATATAATACACTTGTCCTTAAATACACTCCCTGACAAATTCTTAAAAGATGTGTTAGCAGACAAAAAAGTCATAGATTGGGAGCTTGGATATGCTATGACAATTCACACTAGTCAAGGAATGACTCTCAAAACTCCACAGCGTGTTTGGGTCATTGATGAAAACCTAGCTTGGGATAACCTAATATATTTAGCAGTTGGTCGTGTGAAATATTTAAGCCAACTCATTCGGGTTGAGACGCTTCCATTACTTCCTGAAATTGCCCAAGAGATTGAGGAAGCAAAAAAGAATAGATGGTTAGAGCATGAATTGAGACCATCTATTCAGGAAAAACTTGTCGGATATATTGGTCAGGACAAGGAAAAAGGCTGTAAATTCGATCTAACAGTTGACTATATCCTCACATTAAAACGTATTCAAGAAGACAGATGCGCATTATGTCTCATAGAAATGAAATTTGAATGGGATCGGCCAGGAGATATATCTCAGTGGACAGTAGATCGAATCTACAATAGTTTGGGGCATATCAAAGGGAATGTATGCCTCACTTGTCTACTTTGCAACTGAAATCATTGAGTCTAAGTCACTGCCATGACTAGACTAGTGATATGGTGCATATATGCAAGTCGGAGAAGGCAAATTATAGTATTTACATAATTATTAGATTTTTTTCTGATATGATAAATATTCAGTTATAGAATAAATCACTAAAATGACAACTGGTATAGTGGTTTAGAAGATATTATAGATGATGTAAAAAAGAATATTAAAACAGTATTCCAAAATGGAGTTAGAGCTGAAGATTGGCAAAAAGTTTATATAATTGGACTTCAATTAACATTGGACAGATTAGCACGAGAGTTAGAATTTACGCAAAATGATTATCAAGACATATCTGCTAATCAGATTAATTGAATCAGAAAAGTTATCTGGTAATGGCTAAAAAATCAAGAAATAATAGGCGCAAGACTACAGGTAAGTTTACTACTAACCCCACACAGTTTATGCTACTATGTAATCTGAGTAAATATGTGCATACATATGATTGGGTAACTGGTTTTATCACTGTTAAAAATATAAAATAAGACAGGGTTGTAGGCATGTTTGATTATCCCGAGCTATGTGAATATCTGGAGTCAGGTGCTTATTAATAATATTATTTTTTTTTCGATTAAAGATATAGGCTCCTATAACAAAGTATGGGGTTTACTAGCAATTTGCACAATATGGAAAGTTTAGATGATATTATAGAAGATGCGAATAAAAATATTAAAAAGGTATTTCTAGCAGGAGTTACATCTGAATTTCGACAAGAAACCTATATAATTGGTCTTAAATTGACATTGGATAGATTGGCACGAGAGCTAGAGTTTGCGCAAAAAGATGATAAGCCAGCCAGTCTAGAGCAGTGATCATCAGCTCAGAAGATTTTTGCTGGGCCACAGATTGTGTGACAAAAATAGGCCAATCATCAGTCAGGTCTTGTGCGATATAATAATTTTTGCATATATATTCGAAAAACATATTAACCTTTATTCTTTATTTTTTTTCCCAAATGAATGTGAGAAAAATGTGAAAGGAGGTCTAGTTGCAATACAGGACCTACCATAAAAGTAAAAACTGACGGCAAAAGCATATGTTATGAAAGGCTGAGGACTTTGGAATTTTGAGATCTACAAGAACTAACTACCTTTGCGTCTCTCCGATAGATCTACATGTGAAAAGGTATGAGAATTCCGTTTACATGTGCTTTTGCTTTAGCGTTTTCAGCCATAGAACTCTTGACACCAGACAACAATACTAATTATGCCTCATACCTCCTTAACTTCGGCTTGGTGCCTTTTTCTAACCAGATATAAAGCATGTAGGAGCATGTGGAAGTTCATCCAACTTTCCGCCAAAAACTTTCCTAGAAACATGATGCAAAACAAGGTATGTATATACCATAGATTATATATGTATGGGAGCGGTTTTCTCACTATAGCTCTTGTATTTAGGAATCGAAAATGGCCGATGACATCATCACTCTCAATTGTCTTATCATTCCTATAGGAAAACTTATGAATATTCCAGGTATTAATGTAATACAAGCAATTGTAGTTCGCAAATATGATGGTCCTAGCGAACTCAAGGCTGAAATTCAAAGCAGATTGGAGCACCATTTAATAAAATCCCTTTCAAATTTTGTATAATTCAAGCTGGAAGCGGTATTGAAAAGGAAATGGACGGGTACGATCAGTTTTCTGAGATTTTTTCTTTTGATGAGGAGCCTAAAGCAGAGCACTTCCATATCACTGTATATCCCAAATAATTTTCTGTATCATGTAATAGCGATATAGTCGCAATTTTATGTATTGTAGGCCGGCTTGGTCCCTCTGGGACCCTTCTGGCAAGGTTTTTTTTATTTTTTAAATAAAGCATATATTACGTTCTTGTCGTAAATCTTGAAAAATGTCACGTGTAGTGATGTAATATAATCGCCTAACAATCCTGTACTACATCTTAATTGCATATATATTGAGCAAATGCATTATGAATCGATACAAAAAAATCTATCATTTCTCCCGAACGCTTTACACTGAAAACTAAAAATACTTTTATATCCATAAACTAGCTTTACCTGTAATTGCAGTCAAGTGTATATTTTTTTCGCAAGCACAAACCTACATATATAAAAATTATGTCTTCACAAGCTTCTTTACCCGCTTCACCCGCCTCAATAACAGAAAAAATTTCCACTAGAACAATGTCAGACGTGGTTAAGGATTTTAATATAGAGGAGCTTATTGATTATTTGGGAAGGAAAAACTTAAAACTCGATAAAGATGATATTAAAATACTTCGTAAAGAGAAAATTTCTGGTCTTGCCTTCCTTAAGTTGACGGAAGAAAAATTTCGCAGTATTGGGTTAGCATTAGGATCAGCAACAACACTTGCAAAATTTATCGAAGGCCTCAGTCAGAAATTACGAAACTATTCCTCGCTTAAAACTCTCGACGACCTGAAGGAAATATTACGTAGAAATAAGGTCAATGGGGAAGATATAACAAACATTAAGCAATTTACTCCTGGTAGGTAATTAATTATTTTTCGAAGCTGACTAGATAGCTATATTAACTTTATTTTTCTCTGTAGTCTTCGAGGAGATTAGTGATGATGATAAAGCATTCAAACACTGCATGGAGGACATTATCTTAAAACTTTTAAACGTGAAGACCATGATTGATGCTAACGAGGCAACGCGCTGTGAATTTATTTCAGCTATATTACATGCATCAATTGCCATCGCCAAGAAACTCACCTCTCAAGATATATTCATAGTTTTGCAGAAAGACGTTTCCAGTGAAGATGCAATGGGCAGAGTAGACTATGCGATCAAAAGTTTGGAAGACCTCCTCTGTATTACTGAAGGGAAGCCATGCAATATTAAGATTGAATATGCGCAGGTGCGTCTACTACACAGATCTGTGTTTTTAGAGCGCTAAAGCCAAAAGAGATTCAATATTAACACATTTTATTTTTCTTAGAATCTGGTTCAGCTTGAAAGTGCGTTCCAGACAAATAAGAAGAAGCGGACTGCGGATCAAGCTTTTGGGAATGACTATTTTGATTATATATATGGTATTGTGATTACAGGCACAAAGTGGCATTTTATCATATATACTCCTGATGGTATATACTCTACGAGTGGTAGTGAATATCAGATCAATCTCACGAAGTTCGCAGTTAAAGATAATCCCAAATTACTTCGAAGCAACGTGAAAAGGGTAATTGGCATAATTGTAGGGTTATTGAAGGATCGGGTTAGTATAGATAGTTTCCTAACTAGCAAGAGGGCTAGGATCAAAAAAATTATTAAAAAATAATATGTATCCTAGACTACGTCCTGATCTTGTATTTATTTCAGCATGTATTAATAAAAAATACTTTATTTTTTCTTGGCAAAAGTTGCTGACCAATGGTCAGGATGTCACGTGAAATTTTCAATTTTGAATACTAACATACAGAGTATAAATAATATTATATAGTAAGCATGTAATCTGAAATAGATTTATTGAGGCAACACTTCACCGAGCTTGAGGTTAAGTATGCTAAGATCAAGGCAGAGAAAGCTGAGCTTGAGGCTGTGAATGCTGAGATTCCTGAACTTAGAAAGAAGTTCGCTGAACTTGAGGCAAAGAATGTCGAACTTGTGGATGAGAATACGAAGCTCAGGCAGGAACTTAGGAGCTGAATCAAAGAGTTGGAGAAGAGTAGGACGGATACTGATGTTGATAATGCCAGACGTGACGTTGAGATTGCTAAAATAAAGGCTGAAGTAGTGAAACTAGCCGAAGACGCAGTGGCAAGAGACAATAATGAAGAGAACAAAGAGCTAATTTCTCTTGAGAAGGTTGTCAATGCACCTTGCTCCGTTGCAGATTAATCCAATAATGCTAAGCAAAAGTGCCTCAATCCCTCTACACCTGTGAGCTGTCAGAAGTCATTGGAGGATGAAAAGACGGATGTTTTCTTGGATGGGGTACATAAGAAAATGGTTAGTGATGAAATAAGGTAAAGGAATAGGGAGAAAAAGCTTCAGCGTGAGTCAGCCCATCTTCTCATAAATCTGAAGCCAGAAAATAACGAATCTTATTTATGCGAAGAAAAAGGTGATCAAGCCCTAGAGGGATCAGATAAACATATTTTATTCCAGGAAACCTCTCCTACCCCTATTGTCCGAAAAATACCATACAATCAGAAAGTTGAGCAAGGTATAATTCAGGAAGTGATCTTATTTATTCAAAAAAGAGCACTTACCTCATCAATTAACATCCTTGAGTCTCGAGAGATTGAAACGGTACCTGAGGAAGGTCGAGATTTGGCTCAATTATTTTCCGATGCTAAAGTTGCAGAAGGTAGAACGTTAAAAGCTAAACGAAAAGAACTTGTATGCTAGTATAATTATAGCGAATCATATCAAAATAAGGTTGCAGAAATTTGCTCTAAAACTGGTGTAGTTGAAAAAACTGCAAAGTCTCAAGTTTACGCCATAATCAAGGCTTCTCTACCCAATGTTTCAAATTCAAATCTGTATAAGAAGACCGAAAGAGCTGGATGTATTTATAAGCTATTCAGGAAGATTATCGATCCTGCAACCAAAAAAGAAGTTATGGAAATCGGTATCGATAAAGCTTGTAGAATTTCATATGGAATAAGAGGTATTTCAGAATTAAGTGATGCTCAAATACTAAATATCATTAATCGAGTCGCAGAAAAGGCACGTGACATTCTGACCAATGGTCAGGAACAAAATCATGTGACCGAAATTTCCAAAAAAATCTTGCCTATACCTGAAGAAAATTTATCCTTATCAGCCGATGTGGATGGTTATATAAATATGCTCACAGGAAGTCTTGACGACGAGACAGATAATTGGGGGACACCATACGAAAACTCAGCTAGGATAGGGAAAGAGGAAGCGAACGAAGTTAAGTTAGAAGATGAGGTCCCTCCAAGACCTGAAAACGTTACTAGTGATTCTTCAGGTGATTCCAAAGGAATCAGTCCAGACGATTTGCCCAAATCTCAAGTAAGTATACCATCCACATCTTTCTCTGATCAAATTAGTAAATCTAACAGATTCAGACTTCTGGTTTCTATCTTGCCTGAAGATCCCGAAGAGAAGCGAAAACATATCATTGGGTTGGTGTTAGAGAAGTTTCCTTATCTATCTTTAGATGATAGTGATAAATGTCGTGACACATTTAATCTTGATGGTTCAACACTCTGTCCTTTGTGTAATGGAGACCATAAAGTAAACAGAAGTATATTTGATGAAATAAAAGGTGAATGGGGTGATGGTGAGTATTACGGAGAACGAACTTATCGTCTTATATGCAGGATATCTTATAAACCTGGAATCCCAGTAGTATCTATAAAAGCATAGATGAAAACTTCGTCATGTGGACCGATCACCTGGCTGAAGGCGCTAAGGCAAATGCGCAGAAAGATATCAGAAAAAAATCTTGCCGAATGAATAGGGGCTGTGCGACGTAAGATTAGCATATATATTCACATTATTTTTTCAACTTTATTTTCGCATGTCATGTCTCCGGCCACACTATTATCATACTTACAAAATAATATTCGGGTATAGATATCTTTGCCAGCAATCATTATTTCGCATATGGGGTTTGGGGTTATATGCTAATCCTTCGTTATCTTTATTGATTTGCAAGGGATTAATAGATGACGAAATGTGATGCGTAATTGCTAATGAAAATCCAGCATTAACTTACTCCTGCAACACTATAAAACTAGCGAGAAAATAATAAGATTCTTATGCTCTTTTTTTTCAAAAAAAACTTTACCATAGAAAATCAAGGGAGCGTAAACCCGACTTCTACTATGGATTACGACGACATAGGTGACCTAGTTTATTATGATGATGATGATGGTGGTGGTGGAGAAAAAAGTACGGAAAGGGTCCCGAAGGGACCAAATCAAGAAAGCAACTTATCTGACAATATGGAGGGCGACATAAACACTTCTACCCCAAGCGGAGATATTTACGAAGTATAACCAGGACGCAATAGAGCCCTAAAAACACTTGCATTACATATATTGAAACACCTCCCAGAGGATATTCTTCGTGAAAAGCCAGACTTTTCGACGATTAAATCTAATAAAACTATCCCAGATTATGGAGCATATCAAGAATGTGATAAGCCTATTTTAACAGAAGATCCGCCTAGATCCCTCATTTTAAATGTTTGTGGTGATATGATCCATCGGACTTGTGTAAGAGGAATTGATAAGAGAGGAACATTATATTGCTCATGTGGCAAGGATGATGATAGCGATCCATTATTGTCTTTAGAGGGTTTTGAATTTAATGACGATCTGTTTGAGAAGGCTTGCGATAAATGTTCTGAAGTAATCTCTAAAGTGCTTCTATTAAGGCTTGATGCTTCTGTTTCTAAACCACTCGTACTACTACCATGCAGACATAAGGCTCATTTTGAATGCATTAGTAATAAGAGTAAGCTGTGCCCCAAATGCCCGTCAATTGATGATCTTGAAAAAGAAGGATATTATATTTCACCTGCTTTCGATAAAGCACCCAAGAAAAGGAAGAGGAAAGATGATTCGCGTAAAGCTACTAGGGGTACAAAAGTACAAACCATAATTCGTGAGCTGTCCATCCGCCTAGCTAGTGAAGTATTAATTGGTGCTCCTCTCGAAAGTTCTGACATGAGAGAAGTTTCGAATCAATTCCACAAATTATATTATGAGATTGATGATGCAGAAAAAAATGGGGATCGAACTAATAGAGATTTAGTTCATTTCTATTTTCGATTTGGAAAAGCCTTATCAGATCGATTAGCTATACTTTTGCAAAGCAATCCTCCGCAAACAGCGCATACAAAGCTGAACAAAGAAGTTAAGGAAAAACTTTCAAAGAATGCAAATAATGGTATGGTGCGCAAGAGAACAGATACAGCCAGGAAAATTTATGACATCTTTAATGTGATAGGTGAAGATAAGTTTCTTCGTATCAAGTCTTTTACCGCATCTAGTTTTTCAGATCTAACGAGAAGTGAGGTCACATACACTCCCCGATCAAAAGTATTGGATCACGTGATTTTTGTTATACTAATTGGCGTAATTTTTGCCGATTATAACTTGTGATCTAATGC
>CAJVPP010003068.1:0-12667 GCA_910592005.1 Funneliformis mosseae
CTTCCATTTTTTTAAAAGAATCTAATATACGACAACTCGATTTCAAATTTTATGCTAGATATCTAGTAGGATCGCATCCTATCGCCATGAGAATGATGAACTTACTCTTCATCATTTTAAAGTCAACATCATAAAATCACACGATAATATCGTTATTGTGCTTGCGTTGATAAATAGTCAAAATGATTGTCCAATCGGTCAGATTTAGCCACTAACGTGGCTAAATCTAACTGATTTGGACAATAATTTTGATATTAATCGTTGCAAAGCACAATAACTTATAAAACAAGTTCCAAAACCTTAAATGTAGTAACGATTAAATATAACACAAAAAATTCTATTCTCACTGCTCTTTATCAAAAGAAGTTTGTTAATTTAATTATTTTGAATCATCAATTATAATAAATGTTTACATTCAATTAGTGACCGATTGCTATTATATGACAAAAAGTTATATATTAATACTACATTAAACATAAAAATTATTATATTATTTCTTGCTAATATAAAAAAATCTTAAACGGTTATTTGAGTTTATTTATAATAAAATACTAATTAAATTGATGCGTATCTGTTGTCGAAACCCATTTGTTTAAGATATGATGTTTCTATTAGCTTATATTTTTTTTTTATTTTATTTAATAATTACCTTGAGAAAATAAAAAGGTTTATTTATAAAAAAATTTTTATAGAAATTTATGACAATGTAAAGAGTTGATGGTCGATTTTGGAGAAAACTTTAATGTTTTGTTGTATATGAAATTCTGATCTCAACTCTACCTCTTGAATATTTTATTGAGTACTGGTCCAATAAATTTGTGCTTATATTCATTACAAGCTCTCAATAAGATAGTTCTATAAATTATTTAGTAAACAGAAAGTTATATTATTAATTGCGACGCAGTAGAAAAGTAATCTCTGTAACGATAACAAGTTAATTTAGAAACTGAATATAAAGCGTGTTGATATCTTTAAATATATAGACATGGCGTCCAATATATGTAGTGTCGGGATAATGATATCAATATTAAATATCAAATTCAAATTCTTTTGTTATTTATTACGTCTATCTGTAAATCATAACGTATTTGATTATTAAACTTTTCTTTGAATTAGTATAATTTGATCATTATTTTCAATCTGATCACCTCCATCAAACTTTCGTTTACCTTCTCTTTTAAAAAAAAAATGTATAAATTAATGATAATTGATATGAGTTTTAAACAATATATTTATAAATCTAAATAATTTAATGCTTTTCAGATAATTATTAAATGATCTTAAATAATTTATTCATTTTTCAATCTTTTTAAAACAAATTAATTACCAAAAACTGAAGAAACGGATTGGACTTCGTAAACTTCCTCGTGGATTCTGCGGATTTTATCATGCTACTTAAAGATCTACTCTTATTGATAGCGGATTGTTTGTGCTTATAGGTCTAATTTCTGATGATTCTACAATTCCAGTTGGAATTGTTCGTTTATCATTTTGAATGTATTTATAACTCTCTGGCCTTTTACTTGGATCTGGGTCCCAATATTGTTTCATTAGCTGCATATGACCTTTAGGTGCGTCTATATTACCAATAAAGGACGTAACCCATCAAATATCAATAATCAGATCAATATCATGAGCACGATCCCAAAAAGGCCTTTTACGTGTCATACACTCCCACATAATCATACCAAAACTGAAGCCATAGTATATTTTGTCTTTTAAGAATCTCTGGCGCCATATAAGGAATAATTCCATAGATTTCATTAGTAGAAGGTTTGCTCAATCTTAAATCACCTATTCTTACCTTTTATTTTCTATCATATATTTCCACTATGAAAATCACGATGGATGATTTTCTTTCTATGAATGTCATAAAGGCTTACTGTAATTTGGTTTTATGTTCTAACTTAGTTGACCAATTAACATTAAAAAAAATCATTAGCTATTGATATAGATCTTCAGAATCACAATATTCTATAATTTTTACAAAATCTTTTGTAAAAGGAACTTGCGTTATTCCATAATACCGATTAATATTTACGTCCTTGTTTTAATTGATAATATATTTGAAGCTGAAAATGTATTGAATTAGCACATTGATATAAATAAATAATAAATAAAAATATGTACCTCATTTAACTCCTTTGAAGAAAATTTCTAGAATTATTAAATTTCATAAGAGAAATGCCTGATTTGATTTGCTCCATTTCATAATTTGACCATCAATTCAAGTAGCTTTATAAATCCTCCCTCACCAATAAATCTTATGCCTTTGGATCTTTCATATGGAACATATTCCATTTTGCCTTGATAAACAAGATTAAAACCGTCAATAATTTCGTTTCCGATTAGATTAAAGGTTATATTTGTTTTATAACATTTTCGACAAATATTATGATATTTCTTCGGAAGGTTGCCTTCTTTTATTACATTCAATACAACTCTCAATCTATTTATAGGCTTTAATTTACCCATGTTTTGCATTTGCTGACTTGAAGTGTCATTTGATATTAAAAATTCAATTTTAAGTTTAAAGTTAACCACAGTTTGCATTTGTTGAATAGATGAGACATTTAACAAGTATATTTACGTTTTTACATTAGTTAATTGATTCATGATTATTATAAAATTCGTTTCAGCATTCAAAGCACTACCTATTATTATAAAATATATCCATTCCATAACTTTTAGAAAAAGAAGTTTCCTCATTATTTTCCACGGATGTTTCATTATTTTAGGCAATGATTTTTTATGGAGGAAGACTTGATATGCATTTTATGCGGTGGGTTGTAAACAATAACCTGTGAAATGATTTGTCACTTATTTGTAAAACCCACATGGTTTCGTTAAATTTTTTTATGATCAATTTCCATATACTCTACTCTTCAATTTTGTAAAGCCATTTATGTGGCAATATTTTCGAGAATTATGATCGTGATTTCCTGGTTTTGGCAACGTTGCAGAACAATTGAACATTATATTGAATTAATGACTAAGGTATCATTTTATTGTTATTATGTAAAAAACTTTTATTCAGAGCAAGAGTATAAAGATGTTCTAACAAAAATTTTTTTCAAATGAAATCTTTATCGTTAATTTATTGTTAAAGAAATTATTTTTTTGTATTGATCAATAGAATGAACTATAATGTTAGAACTCAATTTTTAAAAACGATTGTCTTAGTTAAATATGAAGTGGTATAAAATATCGCTTCCTATTATTATATAACATTTAATGAAAACTGAAAGAATCTATAAAAGTAGCCAATATTCTATCAATAATAAGTCAAAGCAGCGAATTTGAGGATTTAAAATCAAGTGAAAACTTAAAGAAAATGCTTGCCTTGTCAAATTAAGTTTGTATAAATACCTGATGTTGAACCTTTCTAAAGAAATTTTTAACTTTTATTTGATTTATTATTATATAAATAGCAAACTATCGATGATACTGCTGAAAAGTTCGAAATTGCTTTAAACCGTAACTGGGCTCAAGTTTCATCCATTTTATTAGAATTATGTAAATGTATTGACAATCGAAAGTGGACGATTGAGAATCCTTTGACTCAATTTAAACTGCCTTGAGAAATTATGAAGCTTCAACTAATTCCCTTCATTAAAGGACATGAGAGATATGTCCTCGGCTGAACTTGGACAATTAGTTAGGCAGAATTAATAGGCACTTATATTCTAAATGTGTAGGCATGTTTCCAAATCTTAAATGGAAGCACAAGTTACGCTATTACACGTAATATTCTACGAATAACTACTAGTATTACTCATGATTTCGTTTGGAATGATCGTAACACGGTAAAGTCAAGGATTCTGAAAATATGTTGAATTATATCATTCAGTATATTAAACAGGAGCAACTTGATGAAACTCAAAAGATTAGGTTCGCAGTTCCAATCCAAGATTTACTTCCTAAATTATATATTCGTGTCATATCTTAAACAATCTAGTTTTGCCCTAAAAATTATCAACAACATACAAAATTGTTGAATTTAATTACCTGTAACTGCTCTTAAAAATAAATCACTTGAAGAGATATGTTTTAAGAGATTTATTCATTTCAATCCATGTACAGATCAGGTATTTGAACCACATTATAATTCTTCAACAAATGTATTGATTGGCACGCCTACAGGAAAAACCGTAATGTACACGATTTTCAACACCATACATTTACACGCATTTGTCTGGCTCCTCTAAGGTGGGCATTTCGTGAATATCCACGTTTACATCGCTCCATAATAAGCTATTATCGGCAAGCTAGATGAACTGGTCAAATGTAAAAACAACTTGTAGAATTAACAGATGTAACCCCGATTTGCGTTCTATTGAAAATGCCCGATATTTTTATTACAACAACCGAAAAAGTGGAATAGTATAAGTCGTAGTGACAACATAGAAATTATGTCTAAGCTGTATCACGTGATTATTGATAGTAACTTCACGGGTAATCGCCAGTTGCTATAGAAATGCATTGATTGGTGGATTTTGCCACTTCGTGGCAAAATATCATTGGTTACCGTGAACTGTGTAGTAATCTCAGATAACCGTGAAGTTACAATATAATTATTCAGCCCCGTGTTTATTATAAAATAAAATATTATTTTAAATATTATTCATTTTTCTTTTTCGTTTAATCTCAATATAACTGCATTTTTTTATTATGCCAAAATCCAAATTGTCATTAATAAAAACCTTTTAATACCTTTTTTATAATAAAAAATTATTTTATTATTTAGCCAATTTTAAATATAATGAATCTAGTGATAGTGATATATAAGCAATTTTTGATTGATGAATCAACTAATAATACATTTAAAACGATATCGTTTAATTAAATGGAAAAATTGAAAAAATTGAATAGAAATTGATCTTCAATGCATATAATAAAGGTTTTTTATTCATTTATTTTATCTTTACATATTTTTGCAAAACGATTCAGCACAAAAAATTTTGATAGAGTGTCAATTAATGATAACTGATCTCTCACTTCCAACGTATTTTAAAAGAAATACATTTAAAAATTGTTCTTTTATATTTATATAATAACATATATGCTAAATTATTAAACTTTTTTTAATGTATTTTTATATAAGTAATAGCTTATATTGTAATATCATGTTCGAAGTTTAAATGAACTCTCTTCGTGACAAATTACTCCATGGAAAAATGTAAAAATCATATACGGCCGTGTAATTTTTGACGAAATTATTTACTCGGTAGTGAAAGAGGACATATTCTAGTATTTATCATGAATTAATACATCAATTCTCTAACCGACCGAAAAAAAAGTTCGTATTGTTGGGTTATCGACAGTTTTAGCAAACGCTCAAGATTTAGCAGACTGAATGTGTATTGATATGGGTGAAATATTCAATTATAGTCATTCAGTACGTCCTATTCCATTAGACATTCATATTGAAGGATTTTCAGAAAGACATTATTGATTGTCCTAGTTTCATTACGACGCCAAACACGTTTGACAACTAAGGATTTGATTGTGTATTGTTGCTTGACTGAGAATCCTTATCATTTTTCGAGAATGACTAAAGAAGAATTACAAATAATTACAAATCAATCTAAGTAATCTTACTTTTGGCATTAGGCTGTACATGCTGGATTAACTGAAAGTGATCAGATGATACTAGACTACAACAAAAATTCAAGTTTTAGTTGCAACTTGCATCTTGGCTTTGGTGTGAATTTACCTGCTCATTTGGTTGTAATCGAAGGAAACGAATTCTATGATGTCAAGTCTTAAGGATATGTAGATTTTTCTATTACTGATGCACTCCAAATAATGGGTAGATCTGGTAATTAATTAGATGCTAATACTATCTCTTCTTAATTAACAGGTCGTTCGGGTTGCTATTTATTTGTACAGGATTCAAAAAAGAAATTTTATGAAACATTTTTGATGAACCTTTCCCGGTAGAGTCCAGCTCACATATGCAGCTTGAAATCATTTCAATGCCGGAATAGTTGCTGGAACTATATAGTTAACAGAAGAAATATCTGTCTTACTCTATTTATGTCATAAAATTTAACTTTTTATGAATTAAAAGACGCTGAATCCAAAACTATTGACGATTATCTATCCGAGCTGTTTGGAAAATCTATGAAAGTGCTAAAGTCTTTCTGATTATATTAAAGAAGATGATGAGTTTAATATGGAATCGACTTCCCTTGGCAGGCTCGCATCATATTATTATTTTTCACATAAAATGATCTTGATTCTTCCAAGATCATATTAAATATTCTGAATTCCCGGTTCGACACAATGAATATCTCCAAAATCAAGATTTGGAAAAAGAACTGTTCAATCTCTCGTTCATAATATAGCCCACATGCGAAAGCATTTTTACTTTTGCAGGCTCATAAGGACCAAATTGGCAATAACTTATTATGACACAGACTTTCTGTCGGTTTTAGATCAAGCAATTCATATTTTACAGGTAAGGTTTGAATATCCGAAATTCGATCATCTTTATACACAAAATATTTCTAATTCTTCTTTTTTCTTCCTCCGGACGTGCGTGATCATTGCATTTTCATAGGTTAAGCTGCAATACTATTGGGCATTGTAATAGTGACATCGTATAAAGACGTTTTTAACTTGTTATTTACGACCGTGATATAATAACGGAATGTGTGACTGGTTAGTTCACGTCGGTGACAAATAACCCGTGACATTTATGCACCAAACTAAAAAAACTGTGAAATGCAGTTTCACGTGATAGAGGTGATGTCAAAGTTACTGTATATATAACGCGTCTGTATCCTCAAGCTTTTTTAAAAACATCTTTCTCCTGTTCCTATAACTTTTTCAAAAATATATTTATCTGTTTACTCAAAGTTTTTCAAAAAAACAAAATATTTCTTGCTTTCACGTGTTCCTTACGTTCTCGCACTCTTTAAAAGATGATTGATATGGTTATCGATGATTCTTATGAACTAACAAATTATGATATTCTTTTAACCGATGTTTGCACTTGAAATCAAAATATCTTTCAGACTCCTCGCAAGAATTTAATGATGATATTAATGGAATTTTATATAATAAGCACTACTGACTTTTTTGCACAATGACGGTAAAGATCAAAAGAAGATCAAGAGATTGTGCACTTCCTCGTAGATATTAGGTCTCTGATAACCTATATCTGCGAGGATGTATTAAATTCATTCAGTGTCTTCTACTGAACCAAGTCAAAAGATTTTTGCACAAATTCATAATAGAAAAATTCCCATGATTATGTCACTGTTGTACCCCAAATGCGTTGATGTCTGAAATGCACTGTAACCAGATTGGATTGATGAACGTGGCGCAGAAGATTGCAGATCAAAATGTCAAAGACATATTTGATATATCGGACATAACTGATATTAGACATACTTGATATATTAGATATATGTGACTTATTTGTTATGTTTTAAATTTAATATAAATAGAGAATGATAAAATCATGTAAACTTCAGTTCAACTTTTAGCTTTACTTTAGTTTTTAATTTTAGATACACATTAAGTAGTTCTTTTAGAGGCATTTGGCCTAACTCTCACGTTTAGTACTTTTAGTTTCTTTTACTTTATTTTCTTATTTTCTTATTTCTTTCTTTATTTCTTTCTTATTGATAATAAACATATTGTTATAAACCTGAATCAATTGTTATCTCACTTTTCGTATTGTTGCACGTGCATCATTGTGTAAATTATAAAGCTTAAGTTAAATTATAATTTGCTTGTCCCAAAATGCATATTTCAGAAAGATAATATTCTAAATACACGTTTTAGATAATGTCTTAAATGTACAATTCAGATATTCTAAATACACATTTCAGACAATATTCCAAACGCACATTTCAAATAATGTTTCAAATGTATATCTTGGATATTCAAAATTCGTATTTCAGATAATATCTCAAATGCATGGGAACCTTTTGACCTAAATTTAATTAAAAGGGCATTTATAATTTAGCATAATAAGTATACTTAGTATTTTTAATTGCAATAATCAACGGTAAAAGTAATCAGCAAATTTGTATTCGATTCGTATAACCTGTCGTTTTTAATGTATTGCTCTTCTGGTTAATTTTGAATGTTTCATTTCAATTTAACTGAAAAACTTTTTTATAAATGACGTAATAATTCTTGTGGCATTTGACAAAATATTTGTCGGGTAGAGATTTTACAGATAAATTCGTTTGTATTTAAATATCACGAGACTAGATGAGATTTGCATTCAGCATAGCGGACATGATCATTTGTTAATCGTACATAATAAATATGTACTAATATTTTAAACATAAATTTATATATATTAGGCAATGTCACTTTCCAATTTTTTCGAACTGTACATTTTTAATTTTTTTTTTTTTTGATCGTTATACACGACAAAAATAATAAAGTTTTTATATCTATGAGCAATTCTAATTAATAAAATTGTTTTAAGGAATCATTGAAGTTAATCTTCTTTCTTCAGACAATCTCTCTTGCATTTTTTAATATTGAAGTTTTTGTAACACCCTCCGATTGTAATTTTCCCGGTTACACTAATCACGTGTAACATATATAAATGTCGCTTCGGACAATAAATCAACGTGATATCAATTTTTAACTTGATTGATATTTTTAATATTCAAATCTTATTATAGCTTGCAAAAATTATCAGATAATTGTCATATTCATATCTTGTGTTACTACTGTTAATTAATTCGATCTCTTTTAACAATGCCTCCAAGAATCGATCTGCTTTTTATTCATTGAGAATATTTGTCGGTTTGAAAAGAATCATCAAATTCTCACTTATGATTTTGATTTCAAATCATTCACTGGAATGTAATGTAAAGAAAAGTTGAATCGAAGAATTCTTCAATATGAACATAAATAATATAAATGGGAGGTTTGTTTTTAAAATCGAGTTTACGAACATAGTAAATCATATGGTCCGTTCCGTAAAGTGATTTAATAGCAAGCCTCCAAAATACTAAATGTAATTTGCTCCCAAATTTTGTTCACAATTATCACAAGTAAAGAGGTAATATTTAGATTCTTTTTCTTTAATCTCCTCTTTATTTCCCTCTTTCTTTTCAACTCCTCGATAGTTTATTCAAGTCTTTATTTTTGCTTGTAAATCCTTGAAATAAGCTTAAAATTCGATATTTTGAAATATAACTCATAATGGATTGTCACAACCAAAATCAATTCTTAATTTTCACAATCGCATTAAATTAGATTGCCCATCTCAAGCTTCTTAAGGCTTTCTTCTTTTTCTTTTTGATTCCCTTTCGTATAACGAAAACTTCTTGCATAACGCCAGATCATGCGACTTGTTTAACTGGTGCGAGTTAATCTTATGAGATAGTACCACATCGAGAAAATTAGAAGAAATTGCTTTTGATCCTCTTCTAGGCGAGATCTGTCATCTTCAAAATTGCTAAAAGACAAAGATCATTGACAATAATTTTGTTCTTGAAAACAACTAACCTTCAGCATACAACTTCCTCAATACATTCCTGTAGTTCTTTAAATCTCACAAAAGATAAACAACCAGTTCAGTTCAAGCATCTCTTTGACGCCTTGTGATAAAATGATTTTAATAGATGGAGTATGGTTAAAATACGTTTTTTATGAGTTTCTAACTTTTGACCTTTCGTTATAACATACCTTTATACCCACGCAAGATGAACGAGTGAGCTGAATCGTTGCGATTTCTCCATTTTTATTTCTGCTACAAGGAAATCTTAACCCTTTGAAATGACCGGTTGACAGCTATGTTTTGATGATCATAACTTTCGAAAGGTCCAATTATTCCAGTTAGTTTAAGTGATCGGTTCAATCTAATTATTTGCTGACAATGTCAAATATGACAACAAATATTTTGTCACAATTTACATAAAATGATGATAATTATGTCTTCTTTAGTGGACGCCCATGATCAGATTAACATATTTTAATATGGAAAGAAAAACCTCAATAGTTACTTCCGATATTAACCGTTCATGTGGTGGTCTTTCAGTTGTTAAATTTATGAGAACCATTGTGTTCATAAATCAAAACATTTTGCATAGGTAACATGCCATATATTTGTTATTATCTCACGTACTTTATTTATAATACATCAAATTATTTCGTAAAGAAAAAAAGATGCTGGCACATTTTATTCTACGTAATGTAGAAACAAAGAAAATAAGATATTTTAATACATTCCGACAAGAAAATGAAAGGATATGTTGGCTTATAAAGCCCCAATTTCATATAAATAGAACTTTAAGTTGGCAATCCAACATTTTTAGATTTTTCATCTCAACATTTGCCAGAAGGAATAATAGATTTGTTGAATCTGAAGGCATTCATATTATTGCCCTAATAAAAAATAAAAAAATTTAAAATTTAAATATAAACAATAAAATCAAAATAAAAAAAGTTAATGCAAGTTTACCAAATAGTTTGTTCCCTTCTTCTTTTCAAATTCTTTAAATTTTTTCAATCCACGTTTAAACCTTTTCCAAAAATTTAAATGGAATAATAGCAGGCCACAAGAAGCACCAAAATCATCTTCAGTTCTGATCTTTGAGCAGCCAAAATTAGAAGCATCGGTCTCTAGGATTTCTATTCGTTCAAACATAACCATATCATTATTTTCAACAGCCTCATCTGCTTCGTCATTCCTCGTTAATAAAAACTCCACTGCGTAATCGTAATCGATCCCTGCTTCCTCAATAACAGCTCTATATTTTTCTAAATATTGAGAATCTTTATTAAAATTTTTTGACAACAATTCTATGTTGATATTCATATTATCCAAAAGGTAATTTAGTTTTTTAGTCATCATAAAATTTCTTGCTTCAGGTAAGCTATATTCTTTTTTGATATAATCACAACCTCGCATATATTCCGAAAGTAATGCATCCTGTTCAAATTCAGGAATCAACATTTTTCGTGATTCATAGGAAATTTTTGGTTGAAAGAAATTATCAAACATTTTGACATAAGTTATGGATGATTCGGAGCATATGGTTTTCTTATTATTTTCATTAAATCCTCCAGTGAAGAGAGCCATTTTGTTTGGAGTTGGTGTGGATTCATCAATCAAACTTTTCGTTTCCATAGAACTCGTTGAAATGACACCATTTTTATTTTTGATAGGTGAATTGTTAGGATTTAAAATGAGTGTCATCTGTTTTACACAAAAAGAAAAAAAGAAAATAGATTTCCTTTCCATGCTCTGATAAAATGTTTATGGATTTGAAAATAAAATTGTTGTAAAAGGAGTGAGAAATTTCTTGATTTTTTTTTTTATTTTATATCGTCACGTGTAAACTTCATTATTTGTGATACACGAATAATGAATGATGTTACACAACCTATATATTTGCTTATTCATTATATTTACCCATCAAAATTTTTTAAAGAAATAGTATCTTTCATTCATATTTTTACTTGCTTACCATCATCATAGTTTCAATTTCTTATTCATTAATTTTTGCAATTTACGACCGTAGCAAAGATATTTAAATAATATTCATCGGGTTTGATGCGTGGCATTAAAAAGTTTAATTAATATTTGAATATCGACTTAAAATCTTCAATTTACAAATTATATACTAATATTCTACAATAATATATAATATTCTGTTCGCCTAAGGTTCGTCGGGGACACTGGCAATACCAGAATAAATATTTATTGGAAAACTCGTCAAAACTCGAAACCATAATAAAATCCCGTTAAAAGTCAAAACTATATTAAAATCTTATTAAAAATCCGTCGAAAAAATGATTTGAAAGAAATCTTCTCTAATTTCCTTCGTTTCTGGTGGATCATTGGTTATTCCATAAAGGTAATGCATCTCCCAGTGTGCTTTGAACTAGTTTTCTAATTTAAATTTACTAACGCATTAAATTTTAACTGGACAACACTTTTGAACGCAGAATCAGGAATTAAGGAGTGACTTGGGCATAATTGATAGTACTCATTTATCAATTTGTAATCTTGTAAAATATAAGGACGGGGTTTGCTCTATTTAATTTGTTCTTGTTATTTATTTTCATGTAACTTTTTACTAGGCAACACCCTTGGGCACTGAAAGTTCAATAGAATTATTAATAATTTTGGATAAACGTATAGTTGATAATTACTTGGGTTTGCTCTATTTCATTTAATTTTGTTCCTTTTCATGTTAACTTTACTAGCGCGTTTGATTTTAATTGAAAAATAATAAGATATCTACAGTACATTGAAAATTAAAACGCAGCTGAATTGATGTTAGAAATAAGATAAATGATTATCAAAAGTATGTTAAAGATAATGTGGTTTTAAGATTTCAAAATTTACTTTCATTTTCATGTGATCTTAAGATATTTCGTAATATAGCGATGAGGATATAGTGTTTATTAATGATAATATCAATAAAATTACTTATATAAGAAATTTAAAAAGTATACTTTTATTATGGAACTTAGCAATGACATGTGATGCCTTAAAACAGCCTCTTTTTTTAATGATAGATTCTATTTTAAATAGGAAAAAAACGTAATATGCTAAATAAAGTCTATTCAATTTATTTATTTAACTAGATTAGGTTGGAGTGCGGCGACTTTGTCGCCGCTAGTTATGGTTATTATACTGCTTTAGTTGTAATATATCCTTTATTAAGTTATCGCC
>CAJVPP010003069.1:0-12666 GCA_910592005.1 Funneliformis mosseae
GATCATGTTCCTAGCATTTGTGGTTGATGAGTTATAGCCGTTCAAAGGTGACCAATCACACTTGCGTTTCTTTTGTTGCCTACTGTATAGCGATAGCAATACTAGTAAGGCTCTAAAAAATATGAAATATATTAAAGTAAATTATAGCATTGCGTGTGAAGTATATGATTTTTAAAAAATTATGCTAATATATACAGCTTGCTTTTACCTAGACAGCATTTTAATAAGATTTCTATGGCAGTTATATTTCTTTTAACAAATTTAGTTATGCCTTAATATATTATAATTATGTATAAGCTTATAAAGAAAAATATGATAAAGAAATAAACATTTATGATAGAATCAACTTTTACTATATCTGGAGAGTCTTGATGCTATCATTTCAATTTATATCTTCAAAGTCTGATCTATATAAAATCTATGAAATAATAATACTAAATATTTAATATGCTACTGAATATTAAAAGAAGTTAGAAATTACAGTAAATTATTTGGCTTATCTGAATCATGTTAAGCAAGAATGTGATTACTATAATACTATTATAAAACATAAAGTTGAGGATAGCAAATATAATTTAAATATAACCAAATTTCAAGTATTATTTAAATCTTTTGAAGGTAATACTTATATCATATATGATTAAACTCAAAATTTAAAAATTTCTTATTCACCTTAACAAATAGGATCTTTATTTTTTAAGAGTTCCTAAAATTACATTTATTTGGAGTTTGTAATACTAGCAATTTTCTTCATACAGAATAAACTAATCATATAATTGATGAAGCTGAAATATTTAATAATAGCAAATAAGAAAAAAGATTAATTGTATATTAAGTTTGGTTTAACATTCAATTTAGAAATATACTTGTAAAGAAAAATTGATTAGTACATGTGATAATTGTGTAGACTAAAACAAAAATAATTATTCTTTATTTTTTTATTCATAGTTGATTGATCATAATATGTATAATGAAGTTAAATTAAATATTATGATACCTGAATATATAAAGTTTATTTGTGACAACTGTTTTAGTTTAATTAAAATTCTTTATTAGAAAAGTAAAGTAAATACTATAAATGATATAGTTTTAATTATCAATTATTCTATTATAGTTCATCTTAATATTGCTTATCATTATTTGAATAGAAAAAGCTTTTAATATTATAATTTTAAAGTTTACTTTCAAACGTTCAAAAATTATGAAAAATTCAAAAATACAACCATTTTATATTACTTCAAAGTATCTAGAAGTTGTCTTTTATAAAGACAGGTTTGAAAATGATTTTAAATAAATCATAATTCATATCTTTTTTTTGATTTTAATATTTTACTTCCTATAATAAGTACTAGATCACTTTCTTTAAAAAGACAAAATAAATTAAATTTAATGAATAAAAAAAAATGCAACTATATAACATAAATTATTGTTAATCAATTTTATTTAATTTTAACAAAAAAAATATTTTCTTAAATTTTTTTAAAATAAAATGTCCAAAAATATTTAAAATGTCACACTTTCTAACTTTAACTTTTATTTACAATTCTGAGGGAAAAAACTGATAATTAGAAATTAGTAATTATCTCACTCAGGTTTTATTAAAAAAATTTAAAATTTTAAAATTAAATCCCTTAAATATACATTAAAACATATTAAAATTTCAAAAGCCTATTATATATCTTTGATTTTCTATCACTGATTCTAAACATCTTAGCATTGATCTTACAGATTAATACACAAATTTTCATCGATTACCTCCCATTCCTTCTTTACTATCTTCATAAAAACCTTCTGCATAACTGATTATTTTTATAGATCATAATATTAACCTTCTTTTCTACATTTCTTTTCATTATTGCCTATAAGTTTTCAATCAGATTTAGATCTGAAGAGGAAAAAGGTCAGTCAAGAACACATGAATAATATTTATAATGAAGAGCAATTGTAAGCTTAGCTTGATACTTCAGATCATTATTCTGTTAGTATATTCACCTATTACTAAAGGCCTGGAATACTTACTCAAACAAATTTTCAGTTATAATATTCCGGTAAAGCTCTCCATTCATATTTTTAGTGAATATGTGAAAGCTGAAGATCCCCTTTGCATAAAATGCTTTTCATATATACACTTTAAAATGATATTTTACTACTACATGCCTTGGCTTTGATTCTTTGCTTTTATAACAAACCATAGTTGTGTTACAAATATTTAAAATGATGACTAATCAGAAAATACAACATTATTCTAACGTTCTCTTTGGTGTACCTTTATTCAAATAACGTAATGATTCATAGCCTTTGGAATAAGAAAAAGAATTGAATAAGAAACACAAACTTTATATCTGAAAGCTTGAAGGTTTTCTCTAACCGTTTAGGATGCAATATCAAGTTTGGAATATTTTTTTTAATATTTTCAGTTAACTCAGTATTTGATAAACATTTATGTGATTTTGCAATTTAACTGAGATAATAATACTGAATAGGAGTAAGATGCTTTGAATAACCTGAATAACTTCTTTGCTTTAAGTCATTTGTTTCTTTGAGTTGTTTAGTTTACCTGTATAGGGTTTTTAATGGAAAACCAGTTGCTTTATGAAGGTCTCTAACTTTACTAACTCTACTCTTTCATAAAGTCTTAATGCAATTATAACATTCCTTAAGTACAACTATTATATGATATGCATGACCTTCAAGCCACAGTAATTTATTAAAATATGACGTAAATAAGTTATTTACATCATATTTTCTATTTTTTTGTAGGAAAAGCAACGTAATCAGCAATGAAATCTAATAAAAAATTGTCAGTTTTTCTGCCAGAACTATACATTATAGTTTATATTACTGAAAAGCAAAGAATTCATATTTGCACTTGATTTAATAAAGCAATTTATATCTAATCTGAACTTTCATTACAATATAAAGTTAATAATAGTAATATATTATGTCTTTAAATATAAAGAAACAAAATATACAAAAGACTTACTAAAGTTTAGCCATCCTTCTATTCTAACAAATCAAAAAGAACATTAAGCTATCTATTATATTATTAGTAAAAAATGTTCAACTACAGTTCAAGTTCGAAAAAAATAAAATAGACTTATAAACTTGAGATTTCTCCTACAATAATACAATGAATATTTAAAAATAATAGTTTAAAATCAGCAGTTAAAGTAAAAAAACTATTATTATTTTAAAAGCATATTTAGAATTTGCAAAAAAATATAAAAATTGGAATTTTGATGATTGGTATAAAGTAGTATAGTCAGATAAAAATAAGTTTAATTTATTTAGTTTAGATGAAAGAGAATATTATTAGAAAAAAGAAGGTGAACCATTGAAAGATCAACATATAAAAGGAACAGTGAAATTTAGAGGTAGAAGAATTTTTGTATAAGGATATTTATAGTTAGTCAAATTGGTTATTTATATAAAATTGATGGTAAAATAGATGTCACTCTTTATTGTCAAATATTAGAAGAGGATTTATTACAAACTCTTGAATATTATAATTATAATGTCAATGATATCATCTTTTAACATGATAATGATTTGAAATATAAGACTTATATAATAAAAGATTGGTTTGAAAAAAATAATATTACTGTATTAGATTAGTCAATATAATACCTGACCTAATCCATCAAACATATATATGAAATAAACTAGATAGAAGTTTATAATACTTAAATAAACTGATAAGAAATAAAGAACATTTATGGAAAAAAATAAAGATGGTATGAAATGATATTGATGCTTATAATAAATTAATTCAAACAATACTTCAAAAAATTCAAGATATATATAAACAAAAAGGCAATATATTAGATGTTAATATTAAGTTAAGTGAGCTTTTAAATTTTTATCAAAATAAAAAACATTTTTTTCGAAATTTAATAATTTTTTTTTAAAAAAATATTTAAATTTATATTAAAAAATAACTAAAATTTAATTTAAAAATATAATTTTTTAAATTTTTTTAAAAATTTTAAAAAAATTTAAATAATAAAAATAAGATCAGACTTATAGTAAAATCATTAAAATTTATAAATTTACCTTTTATTTAATTAAAATAACTTTGAATTTTTTATTTAAAGTAATATAAAGTTTATATATTTAAGTAGTTATAGTTCAGAGCTTTCAAATAAGGTATTTTTTGTGATTATAGCATAAAATTAAATGATTGACAAAATGTTATGTTATCTAGTTACGTTTTTTACTTACTACTATATATGAAAAAATTGCACTCTATGTTGATTTGCCTTATCATGATATTACTTATCTTAAGCCAAATAAAACTGAAATAATTTAGCTAGAAATAATATAGATAGACTTAAAATTTTACAGAATAATTTCAATAAAATAAACCTATTTTTTGCATATTTATTATTGTTGATTTGGCTATTACATTTTAAATTATTTTTTTTCATATTTTAAAAATTTTATATTGATAGTACATTTTTAAAATAAATTTTTTATAAACTTTATTAAGGCATTATAACAGTTGAAAATTTTAGATAAAATAATTAGTAGATTAGAAAGACAATTTTATTGCTATATAGATTTTTATGAAGATTATTTTGTTTATTTTATTGTTATTGATCAATTATATAAATTTTTAGATATCAATTTTATTTCCTTTGATAATTATGTAGATCATAGATGTCCATTTAATTGCCTGCAGATCTGGCAATTTTATTGACAAAGTAACTTTATTTTCTGCAGATTTGTCAATTTAATTTCTTTTGAATATTTTTAGTTTAGTTTTATTTAATTATTTAACATATATAAATATCTTTGTATTTTATTAAATCTCTTTACCTTTCTGGTAAAAGTAATTAACAAAATGTTAATCTTTTAGATGCTGAACTTATATATTATATTATTAAAGAAGTATAATTAACTAAGTATAAATCTTATCCTTTTGTAAACTCTTTAAAACTATTATAATTATTTGTGACCTTTTACATTCATGTTATCCTCTTAACTATTATTAATGAATTTATTATATGATATTGTATTAATTCACTATATTGATTTAAAGTCTCTAAAGTGTAATCTCTAAAATATTTTTAAGTTATCTTTGTATTTATTTTATATATTATCTTATGTATTTTATTTTAAGAATAATCTTAGACATTATTGTAAATCCTTATCTGTGATTTCTTGAGTAATTGTCTTAGTTTTATTTATCTTTTTTAAGATTTTATTTGAAGTTACAAAACTATTGTAACAGCGTATTTTTACAAATTTTATGATGAAAATAAAAATAAAATTATTAAAAGATGAAAAATAGTCTCAATAAATTGCCTATAAAATTTATTATAAAGTATGAAGACCATTTTAGAGAATTCTTAATTTTTCCATGATAATTGGCAAAATCAATCATATGATTTGAAATGTGATTTTTTCAAAATCTTATTTTTTGTCTAAGTTTTACCTTTTACTGTAAAAGTCCTATATATAAGTTTATTATAAGAAATCCATTCTAATATGTTTTTAATATTTTAAGTATTTAATTGAGTTTTTTGAATAAATTTATTAATAAATTTATATTTTATTAGAAAAATTTTATTAAAAAATTTTAGAATAACATTATATTTTTTATTTATAACCAGTATTTTCTTTTTATTATATAAATATATTCCTATTTTTTTAAACTATAAAGTTATATTATTAATATGATTATTAGTAGTATTATTATTTTATATATAAAAAATATAATACTTACTTAATTAAATAAATTGATTATATATATTATTAAAATATTATTTTAATAATTAATAAAATAACATGTATTATTAATAATATTTATTTTTTATATAAAAAAATAAGTTAAATTAAAATTATAATAAAAAGTATAATTAAAAATTGATAATTATTAAAATATCTTATAAACTTAATTATAATTATTTTTTTAAATAAAATATTAAGTTAAGTTTAAATAAAAAAAAAGTATAATTAAATAATGATAATCAATAAAAAACATTTATTTTTTTTTAGTAATATTTTGTATTTAAATAAAAAAATTAAGTTTAATTTCAATTAGTAAAAATATAATTAAATATTAATAATCAATAAAAAAATAACTTACAATATAAATTATTAAAAATTTGATTAATATTTATAATTGATTAAATTAATGAAACTTATTTTCTATAATATTATTATTATAAAATTAATTGATTTAATTAAATTAATATATATAGTTAATTTTATTAATAAATATAGCTTACATTTTATAATATTTTAAAAGTTTAATTGAGCTTAAATAATATATAAATTATAATATAAATTATTAATAAAAATAACTTGCTAATTAAAATTGAGATTTATTAAAAATAAGTTAGTTTAAAATCATATACTATATAAGAATAAAAATAACTTATATTTACAATAAAAATTGTTGATTATTAGATATATTAAATAAAATAAAAAAGAATAATTATAAAAAAATTAAATGTCTTTACAATCTTAGTATCACTAATTATTAAATATTTTTAAAAAATTTATCACTATTTTCAAAATAGTATGATCAGATGAATTATAATAAAAAAGAATTTTTGGTTTACACTAAAGTAAACTTTAAAAAACTTTCTTAAAGAAACTATTTTTTCAAAACTTTTTAACTTTTATTAACCTGTATAACATAAAGTATTTAAGCCTTGTATATTAGTGAGATTTAATATGTAGAAGTTTCTTTAGCTTATAAAGTAATTTCTTGCTTTCTAGCAATTTTAAAATGATTTTTAGTGATTATTACAATTATTGACAAGGTTTCTGTTGCAATTCTTAAATAAGTTTTCTTCTAAAAGTTTTGTTTTAGCTTATACTTATCTTTTTTTTTATAAAATATATTTTAAATAATGAGAAATAGTTTTTTAGATGAGTATTTATCATTTTTATAATAATTTATTCTAATATAAAATTTTTAATTTTTTAGAAAAATGTAATAATTATTAATTTTTTTTATGAATCCAATATATTCTTGTTATAAATATATTTAAAAATATTTGATGATTTAATTACTAGAGAAATCATTCATTTTTAAAAGGATATTTTATATTTTCAATAATAAGAATGAAAAAATTGTTTAATTTTATATAAATAATTTGTTATTTTTAATGTAACATTTATTTTTTGTATTTTAATATTTCTTTTTTTATTTTTTTAAGTATTATTTAAATATTTTTCTAGTGTTTTTAATTTTTTTATTGTTTTCAATATTTTCAGTATTTACAATTTTTTTTAATTGATTAATAAATCACCTGATCATATTAATTCTAAAACAGTGATAATTATTAAAAAATTATTTAAAATGATTTAGTAATATATGAGTATTTATTACCGTTGTATTTATTATTTTTATATTTCTTAAAATTATTTTACTTATCTAAATTATTATAAATCTAAGGTTAATTATGATTTGACTTGTTCTATAATAACTTAGTAGTTTCTCATATATTATTTCTTATAATTAAGTAATTGTTGCTCTAGGTTTGATAGATTATTATAAGGTTAACAATATATATATTTTGATTATCATATTTACTTAAATGTAATATTTATATTTTATAATATTTCATAATAAGATTTAAAAAATAAATCTTTTTAGGATTAAATTTTTAGCTTATATATATCGATATTAATAAAAATTAATATTTAAAAATTAAATGATGCAAATAATTTATTTAAAAAAAAATGGTTTATCACTATTAATGTATTATTTTATATTCTTTAATATTGATCTAGTTTTATTGCTAAATGAATAAAAAAAAATACAAATAATATATATAATAATTTATTATATGGGTTGATTGCTAGGAAAATCAGGTTCTGGGAATTTTTTAGCGAAATTGAGATTTTTATTGCATTTTAATTTTTGATGTTATTAGATTAAAATGTATTAAGCTTTTAATTTTAGTCAAAAATTTCTCAGAACCTGATTTTCCTAGAAACACTCCCATATGAATAATATTAAGTTATAAATATTCAAATTCATATTTTATTATTTTGAATTTATTATTGATTTAAGAAAAAAGAATTTTGGATATTGAAAAGATACTAAGTTTAAATTTAAAATTTTCAAATATATATGAGTTTTCATATTTCATATTCTTTAAAATTTTAATAATATTTAAAGTAAAATATCAAAATTCCATTTTTAGATTGCAAAATATAAAATTTTGAAATGTTTAACTAATAAGAATATTGCTAAATAATAAATAAATAGAATAATTTAAGTTCAGATATTTCTTTTAATATTTATGAGACATTTTATTTAATTGAATAATATTAAAATCACATTGTAATACCAAATATTGATATACTAGATTAGGTAACCAATATTATTTATTATGATATGTTAATTTCTGAGATACACACAGTTTTTCTTCCTGGTTTTTCAAAATTAAGGAGCATTTATATCATGATTGTTTTAAATTTAATATCAATTAGTAAATGTAATCTTATATCATTCTAGCAATATATCATAGATTATTATAATATTATGATTATAATTATTATTTTAAAAAAAAATAAAGGTAAACTATAAATATTAAAATGAATTTCTTTAATTAAAAATTACAATTACTATAAATCTTGCAAATAATATAACAAAAATTCTGCCCTAAAATCTTAAAATGAATATAAATAACATTAAATATTGCATTCACATTTGGGTAATTATTGACATTGGAATTGTTTAATACTGCAATTTTGATTATGAGTTATATTCCAACCAGTACTATTATCAGTTGAACATATATCAATGATATTTCGAAGAATCATAAGTTCATTTATTTGGCTATCTGATGCAGATATTACACAGCTATTAGTATCATTTCCGACTATTGGACAATAAATATGACCAGAATGACAAGGTTGTCCGCAAAATGAAGGTTTTGGGTCACATATTTCAATATTAAAAGTTTGTAATGTAGTACTTATTATTGTTGCCGCCATATTATTATATGTATTTTGTTTAACAGTAGTATATACGTCTTCATCACTGTCAAGTATTTGATCATAATTGACCCCTTGATTAACAGTAAAACTAGCTAATATTGACTTGTTTGCAGTAAAAAAATGATTGTATAATGTATCTTCAAAATGAAATTGGAGACTTTCACTTGCGGCTGATAGATATGATGAAATATCTGAAAAGTTTTGACCATTACCGGCAAATGATTGATGAACATTGTTCATTAAACTTGGAAGAAAGAATACATTCACCATGTTCGCCGTAAAAAATCCTATATTATCCACCGTATCTCTCTTTCTGGGTCTGCGGGACGTCGAACGCTTCAAAGCAGTAAGGATTCGTGCAACATTCGTATTTTGTGTCGATTCATAGAAGTTTGCCATTCTCTCTATTAATTCCTTTCCATAACGAAAGCTTAAGAAGTTATCAAATGCCGCGCCTTTTATTTTTTCGAAATCTGCAGCAAGTTCACCTGCACGTGCATAAGCGGATGCGCCCGCTGCATGCTCACTCCAACCTACCGCTGCGTTTCTGGCTACTGATCCTTCAGCTGATGTTGCTATCACATCTTCTGCAGCACCTAATTCAGCACTAGCTTCAGAGACTTCGACGATGGCTGTTTCGACGACCTCACCTGCTGATACTATTTCGCTGATGACTAAAGGTCCCGCTATGGCAACAGGAGCAGCTAAAAGAGCAATACCAACGACTGCAAAAATAATTCTTTCGAGTTTGTTTTCTTTATGCGGTGGCGGCGGTGGTGGTTTCAATTCTTTTAGATTATCGGTAGTCATTTTAACACTTAATTCACTAAGGGCATCATGGAACCCTCGATGATGACTCTCCCAATGATTGAATAGCTTGTTTGCCGAATCAATCATATGATATGTAGCAACACCATAACCATCAGGTTTGAACGAGCTGCCTGAACCGAATTGAAGAGATGCAGCGTATGTTCCAACTTCATGACCAGTTAAATAATCGATGCATTCTGCTACATTTTCTGTTTTATTAATTGGCCATTTGGGTGCATCGGGATGTATACCTGCACTGCAGTACTGTGCAGTTAGATGAGTTGGAAATACATGATCTGGGTTGGGCGCTTGTTGCTTATATGTAATTTTAGGAGTCGGAATAAGTTTCATTGTGTAATTACTTAAATTACATATGTAGTTATTATCATGGTTTTCTTTGGTATACGACGAAGCCGAAAGATCATCCCTATTTATTTCCAACATAAAGCTGAAGCGACAATCATAGGTACACCCCCACATAGTGATGTTAAGAGTTGTTAAGGGTGGCTCATGCTTTATATTTTCAACATCCCTGACCAAAAGGGACGTCGAATAAGCAACGCCATCATCGTCAATATGAACCGCCGCATAATCAGAAGGTATGACTTGGTCGCACATATTAAAATCATGTTCTACGGTGATCCAATCAGCAAGAACTGCCGATGAAAAATGTAATAGAATGTATAATAACGTTTTCTTCATGAGTGAAATGTCTTTTTTTTCTTGTCGAAACATCAGGTAGACCTTATATACTATATATTACCTTCGGAAAAAATCAGGGATACTACATGATTTAAACCGTTTCGGCATTCTATTTTTTTAATTATTATAATGAGTCAAACTACAGTCGATCCAGTCGATCTCGGAAAAGTCGATCTGAAATTGATTTTTGTCTAAAGTTGGAATTTAGACGATTATCGAGTATCTGAAATTGGGATTTCGATTTCAGTTAACTGAAATTGGAATCCCAATTTCAGACATTTCTGCAAATCTTGTTAATCACCTAAGTGGTGATTCTCCATTATATAATCTTATAATATGCTCTCAAAAAGAAACCCAAATTTATTGTCGTAGTAAATGATTAGTTATTTATTGGTTTGCCTAAAAATCTAAAAGATACAAATAATTACTTTACTTATTTGGCATTTTATGGAAACTTTCCTAATTATTTTCCAATCGATAATCATTATTAGTTGTCGAATTTAAACCATTTTAAACCTATGATATTTAAATTTAATATAATTATTTATTATTTAACTAATTATCTCGATAATTTCAATCAAAAAGAAACTAGGACATGATATTACAAGTCATCTCCAAGAAACAAATTTCGCATTGGTACTCATTATATTTGCTACATTTTCCATTGTCAACGCTATTCTACATCAATTCATAAAGTTATTAGTTTGCTGCAGTTACGGTACTCGATGCAATTTGGAAATTTGGTGTTCTAGTTGAGTCATAACATTATGTTGTTAATCTAGACCCAAAATTGATTTAAAGATTTTCATACCATCGAATAAAAATAAAGACATTCTTTCCTTTATTATAAAATTATAATTACACTTTGAAATTTTTTTTATTAATCAAAGTTGTAAAATGTATTGAATATTAAAATTATTTATAGCTGAGGCCAGTATTTAAAAGGTAAATCGAAAAAATTTTTTGGAATGAAAATTTCAAAGATATAATTAATAATATTGCACTATTAATTAAAATAAAAAAAATATAAATACTTAAAGAAAGCTATATAAAAATAAAAAAATTTTTAAAATAAATGAGACGAAAATGATTATGCAAATTAAATTTAACTGACTGATTACTAATCGTACGATGATTGGTTATAAGTAATAGCAAATGCTATTGGCCATATAATATCGATCAAAAATAAAAATAAACAAGGTATATTTAACGTTTATAACCAGTGTATGTAGAAGTATAGTAGCTCTTTTTACCGGTCTTAAGTAAAGTTTTGTGGTTTGCGGGGACTTCGTCCCCGTTTAGCATTAAGTGAATGATTGCGTAATCAGTTTAATTAAACTTTAAAATTCATTAATGATATAAAAATATTAAATTTTTTGGTAAAACATTTAATTATATTGATAAAAAAGAAGTCAAAATAACTTTTTAATTGTTTAGTATCAATCTTTTAATTTTAATAAATATTAATTTTAATTTGATTAGAATCAGATTAGGAGGGATAGGTTTAGTTTTTAATTGGGTTGGGTTGGGTTGGAATATGTTCGGGGTAAGTGTTGGGTTAAGTTTAGGATATTGTTGGAGTTATGTTCGGCTGTGATTTAGGATATGTTCATGTTGAATTCGGGTTATTCGGGTTATGGCTTGCTTGAGTTCGGTTTATGTAATTTTGAATATTTCTTTGATTAAATTAATTTCTTCTAATTCATTTTCTTTCAGTTAGTTTTTTTATATTAATATTTTATTTTATTTTACAATTGATTTTTTTGACTCAGATTTAATTTTTTTTCGGTTATAAATTTCTATTTTTTTTTTTTTAATACCGTCGATTTTATTAATAGATATTTTAAATAGCGAATTAAAAGAATAAATCTTAAAAAATTTAATTATTAAATTTTTTTTAATATTTGTTTTATCTTATTTAATATTAAATTCAAATTTTTTTTTATAATTTATAGTTTTGATTTTCAGATTTATTTTTTAATTATTGTAATCGATTATAAATCTTATGAATGATTAATTTATCGAATACAAAATTTTTAACCGATTTGGACCTTCTAATGATATAAGATTTTGAAAGGTAAGTAGCTAGATACTAATTAACACGATTTGTAAGTATACAGTCCGCGACATAAATATCCGGAATTTATCGCGACAAATAAAAAAATTGTAAATCTTATTTTATTCGTTTCA
>CAJVPP010003070.1:0-12660 GCA_910592005.1 Funneliformis mosseae
TTTATATTAATTATTATGTGTACTAATTGTACTAAACTGTACTAAGCTGTACTAACTGTACTAATTTCCCAACCCTGTATACAAGTGTTTTGTAGTAGGAAAAAAGAAAACTACCAAAAAAATTTTTTTTTGAGTTAATATTAAATCTGGATTTATTTTACTAAAAAAATAATATTTAGCTTAGAAAGTAAAAATACAAAACGCTCTATTATTATGATATTTATTTATCAAATACAAAATTTTATTCAGACTTTATTATTTATTTAAATTTAATAAAATTAATTTTATTATAAAATTATTATAATCTTCTTCTTAAAATTTGTTATTTTTAATTAACTCTTTATCTGCTATAAGATTATTATAATTAAAAATCATATCATCTTTAGAATTATCAATTTTTCTATGCATTTTTTACTTATGAATATACAAAAAATATAAAAGTTTTTAATATGCCTAAATGAAGTTAACTCTTAAACTTCATTTGTCATTCACTTATTATAAAATTCATAAATCTATTAAATTAAATATTTTTTTAATTTATATAATAATATATATAAAATAAATAAAAATTAATTAATAATATTTATATTAGATTTAAAGCTTTTATTAATTGATATATTAAGAGGTTACAATTTAAATATTAATCCACTAGGAATTACTATTATATTAGTTAATTTTTATATAATTTTTGTTTAATAGAATCAATTAAATAATTGTAAAAAGAATCTAAGATAAGAAGTTAATTAGAATCAGAAAAGTCAATAGTTCTTCTAGACTAAATATTTTTTACCTACTATATTATTTTATTTTGATTAATCTATCCTTTTACATTTACTTTTATAAATATATTACTAAGAAATATTTCTCTAAGTATATTCTTTAATTTAAAAATAACAATAAATGACAATTTTGATTCATCAGTTATACAATTCAAAATAACTTTAAATATACTTCTTTTATATTTGGTAGTTTTAATATTAATAGTATTAAACTGCATTTTCTAAAATATATGAATTAGATAAATCAAAGAATACTGATGTTTTATTCATATTTAAAGTAGGTAATTATATTATATTCTTTTATAAAGAATAAAACTCAAAATCTCTGCTATTTTTCTTATAAGTCTTTTGGTAAAAGTTAAAATACTGTTATTTTTTAACAATTTAAAAGATTAAAACAACTTATAAAATAGTCTATCCATTTATTTGAAAATTTAAAAAAAGAAATATGAATATTTTTCTTAATATCTATTAGTTTATACAAATTCTTTAGTTTTATTTACTACTATATTTTTAGTAATTGGAAATTTTGTTCTTAATATTTTAAAATCTAATTTATTAATTCATTTTTAAATCAAAAAAAAAGGTTAGCTATATCTATATAATTTTAATAAATAAGATGTAGAAGTTTTAAGCTGATCTTTTTTCTTTTTTTAATTATAAATTTGATTTAACTATAAATTAAATGTCTTATAGTAATATAAACACTATTTGAATTATTTAAAAAATATAAAACTATTAAAAATAAATCTAAAATGTTTAATACTTTTATTTGTTCTAACTATTTTTAATAGTGAAATATGATATAAAAAGTGAAATGTGTTATAAAAAAATTGAACATAATAACATCAAAAAATCTTATATATTTATATTTATATAGTCTGATCAAATTACCCTTTTCCTTACAAAGTATTTTCTAATCAAAACTACCTAAGTATTTTGCAAATTCATAGATAAATTTATAAAATACCTAAGGTAGTTTAGTTAGTATTCTATAATATTATTAATTAAACATAAAATATTATATATATTAAGCAACTACTTGTGATGATCCTGATATTGGAGATTATCAAGTAGCTATTTCTATCAACTTACTTTTTAATAATGCTCCTGTTTCTAATAATATATCTATTAATTTTTATATAGATTTATTTATATTGCAAAGGCAATTAATTAGTGAAATTTACATATAATTTTTATTATAGGATCAGTAACAACATATAAAAATTGAAAAATGAATATCTTAAGGATAGAATTTAAAACCAATTGCATTTTTGAAACTGAATTTAAAATAGATGTAATCAGTTTGATCCTTTTAAATCAGTTTATACAAATCTAGTTGAAACTGATCTTTGCAACTAGTTTTATATTTATTAATTATCAAATTTACAAATTTTACGTAAAAATAACTTATTGAATTTTTGCTTAAAAAATAATAACACAAAAATAATTTGTTCTTCAGCATTTAAAAAACTTTTATTATGTCAAAAAAACTTTTAAAAACAATATTATTAATCAAATTACTTCATAAGCTTTTATATTGTAAAATTTGTAAATTTTACTAATCTGATTAAAATGATCATTTCTTAAATTTAAAATTAAAGCATAAATTTTTGTAAGTATCAAACCGGTTAGAACACCCGTTTGCATCCGTTTCTGATTTTCGTAGGTCAAACTGAATAGTCAGAAAACTGGTTAAAACTGGATTGAAAACTGAATGGTACATCCGGTTCCAAACTCTACTCAAGGGTCATCTTTTATGCAAAGTTCATGATTATATTTAACAATATATCGGTTAATAATAGTCAAATATTTTTATCAAAAAAGTTTCTCTATAATTTAATTTCTTTGTTTCTTATTGTCACGGATTAGTAAAAAAGTTACTTTTATTTATAAAATTAATGAATAGTAACTTATTTATTTTTTTAATATTTCACATTAAATTTATACTTCTATCGCATTAGTCATGGGTTCCATCCTCCTACATCGGGTCGGAATTCATTGCCATTAACAACTGATTTGTTATCAATTTGTATCCACCAATTTGGAAGTTGTTGTTTAATTGAAATCATTAATGAAGAATGAACTTCTGACTTCATACCACCATCGAACCGTGTTACACAAATTATAAGGATCAGGAAATTGATCGGAATTATTAAGTCAAGAGAGTAGCAACTTACTTTGATGAATAGTTTATCATCAATTCTTTCGGTTTGAAAGATATTTTGGAAAATTCCAAGAAAATTTTCACGTTTCTTTGTTTTAATGGATGGCAAATCGATCTCTAAAACAGCTAGATCCGAACCATCTTTTTGTGATCTTTTTCAATTTGATCTACTAGCCTAAAAATAATGAGTCGTTAGTCATAATCCATTCATCATATTCTTAAGTACTACATTTTGACTCAGTATTTTTTCACAAGACTTTGAATCAAAGTTTTTATTTTAGGAATTTTGATTGTAGTGTGAATGAATAGTTAAAAGCTGAAATCAAGAAATAATACCTGTCCACTACTTGAAATATTTGAGATAACGTTAACACTAAAATCATTCTCATTTCACAGAACGTGGTTGTCATGATTAGGTGGAAAAATAAGTTGAGAAATGACAAGTAAATTTTATCCCTTATACTCGCGTTCCTTATTGGAAAGACTAAGTGGTCTCACAAAAACAGAAGAATATGATAATGTATATTATTTTTAAAATGAATATTTACAATAAATATTGATCGCCGAGATCAAATTAAACAGATAGGTCATATTTAATATCCTTCCATGTAATTTATATAGAGGGTGGTTTATAACGATAATTAAACGTAAAATCATCCCTTTGTAAAAAATCACCAATTTTTGTGAAACCGGATTTGGCTAATAAAGGTTTGCTACGCGAATTTTTTTTTTTTTTTAAAAAAAAAAAAATTAGTAGTCTTTTCCTAATGTTAATTTAATGTCATAAATAAATTTAGTATATTAAATTTATTTATGTATAATGTGTATAAATTTTCTTGAAAAAAAAAAAAATAAAAAATAATCTATAATAAAAAAATGCAGAATTGAATTGAATGTTTTTGGTATATATATATATATATATGTAAGGAAATCAAAAATAAACTTTCTTGATACACAAGCCATAAGGACGTAAGTCCGCTCCATCCGGTGAAATCCAATATTCACCAATTCCAGTTTCACTCTTTGAAATTCTAACCAAATTATTCGGATTAACCCTATTTTGAAATACAACTAAATACTGCTCTCCATTAAAAGTGTATTTGGTAGCATATCTAGATGCGACATCAATGTCCGGTGTTGAATAAATTCCACGCCCAAATCTGAATCGTTTACCCTTACACAACAGATATCCGTCTTGAGCGATTGATTTAAAATTATGCTCGGCAGTTCCATGGTAAGAAACTATTTAAAAAACAAAATTCATAGGTATGAGTAAATAATGACTAAAAATAAGAAAAAAAAAGGATTTGTTAATTTTACCTGGCCATTCATTGGTTACGGAATTAGTGAAATGACTTCTTCTATTACCACCTACACCAAGCCAAAGATTATTTTCATATTTGTCAAGAACGTTAAGGGCAATTCTTTTCCAACCACAAGGACGTTTATATTCAAAAGAACCTCGCATAAAGGTTTTTCCATGATCATTTACATTTGTAAAATCAAAATCAAATCTTGGATCAAGAAGATTTGGATGGATAAATAGTGCATCATTAGCACCACTTAATATTAAATGCAAGGTGGAGTTATAAGTTATTCTGTAATCTGATAACTTGAATTCATCTAAAAGTTGATTACCAGCATAGATTAATCGTTGATTAGCTGGTTTAATGCCTTCCTCATCTTGAATGATCGATTTTAATTCGTAAACAGTTATATTAAAACTTTCAATTGAAATTGTAATGGTTTTATCGCTCAAAGTCTTTACAAATATAATCTTTTTAAATGGTTGGGTAGCTTTAGAGGGCATTCTCCGAAGAGTTGTTGGCACTATCCCACCGACTAAATGAGATTGATGAAGTGCTTCTTGATTTAACTGAATACTCCTCCTATATCTATATTTAGAATCATCGTAGGTAATAATGTTGTTATTGGTAATGGCACTGAGGGCTGCGGCTAAATGTGAATCCATTTCTGAACGATTTTTTTGATTTTTAATCTTTTTTATTGATCATTACTTTTAACATAAAATTTTCTTTGATGGTTATTGATAATTCTAATTCTATATAACATGTAATAAGTAGAAATTGTGTGAATCAAAGACTTTTTTTTTGCTATAGTCCTTACAACAACAAAATGTTTAAAAACTTGAAAAAATTTTAATTTTAATTTTGAAGCGTTCATAAAGTAAACCAACTAATTTTTTCAGTAAGTTTTCGTGCCGCAGTTTCGTCAAAAATATTTTCTAGCCTCCTTAAAAATATAGGATCAAATGACCGGAATTTCATCACCGAATAACTATTAAATTTATCTATTTCTATTTTTAACGTTGTAACACTAAATATAATTTTAATATTACTGTATTAGACCAACAAAAACGTTTTCCTAAAAGAAATGCTTGGTTCAATTTTGATACATTTTGTTGTTTATTCCTGCACAAGCATTCATCAAATGACCCAGGGCTTTATGACATGTGTTCACTTATAGTATGTTTACTCCTAATTTTCGTTCTTCCAGAGGATTTTATCCTTTGACAAAATAAATAAATGAATGTTAATTTTTTTATTATGATAAAAAAATTATATATTTGTTGATACATGATTTTCGGATTACCGTTGAAAAATCAATTTCGTTGAAGTGTTCTACTGCGCCAACGATTTACACAGCTTTCATGTATATTATTCGTTGGGTGATCCAAATGAGCGTGTTATAGATTTGTGTAAATATAAACGATTCGCATTTGAGTATAGAATTTATTCAACACCAGATATTGACGTTGCATCTGCATATGCTACTCAATTCACTCATAAGGGAGATAAATATCAAGTTTTATTTCAAAATCGAGTTAATCCAAATAATTTAATTAGACTTACAAAGGAAGAAACTAGAGTTAGTGAATATTGGATTTCGTCAAATGAAGCAGATTTACGTCCTTATAGTATCTGTATTAAGAAAATTTATTTTTAATATTATTTTAATATTATTTTTTTTTTAATTAAATATTCAAATATCTTATATTAAATATTGATTCGAATCTTCAAAAAGCAGAATATATTTAAAATGTTTAAATGTAATATTGCGAATAAACTTTTATATTAAAGATGCATATTCAAAATTTAAAAATTTATTTGTGATCTCATTGATTATGCTATATTCTATGTATTCTATATACTATGACGGGATGAATATGAAAATTTATAGTGATTTTATTTTTTATTAAATTATTTTTATCTTGAAATGAGTACTTGAATTTCCTTAGTAAAAACTTGAAATCATATTTTATCCACTGTATTCTGAATTAATTACTTATAATTATGTTATATTATGATAAATTGAATCAAAAATATTTATATGATAATTTTTCATATGTAAAAGTATTCACTTTATTGTGAGATCTATTGCATTATACAGATCAATTTTCCTTTTCTTCATTCCTGACCAGAGTCATGTAACTTTGAATGTTTTGACTGATAAAAATAAGATATAATCAATTTCTCATATTTTTTATTCTCTTTTCTTAATAAGTAATCAAAAGTTTCAATATTACAAAAGAAGAAAGAAATGCCTTATACACTTTCTTCATTATTAATTTAGATAAAAGAACTTAAGCGGAATCATCTTTCCTACCTGTGAAGATGAAGAGGTATTTACTTATTTGAAAAATCTCTTAAAGCCTGATACATTTTCTCATATATTTTACCTAAATAGATAATGTTGCTTAAACTTTCATTTTGTCATATTTGCTTATATTTTTTTTTGTTTTTAATTTTGTTTTTGCTCTATCAATAACCTATCTAAAAGAAGAAAAATTAGAGATTATAAGAAATAAACATCAATGAGTCAAAATTATATTATGTTGAAAATAGCATTTAGGAGAGAATTGAATAAACCTGAAGAGGATTTTATGTTGATGCCTTTTTGAACTATTTAGATAAATATGCAAAAGTATAGAGACCAAATAAATTCTACTTCCCTTATACATCATATGTATAAGCGAGTAGGATAGAAAGTAAGGCTATTGCAGGAATTGGCAACTGAAAAATGTCTTAGTAATTTATATTTGTCTACGTAAATCTATATGGCATGGTTATTCAAATTATTCAACTGTTACTAATAATAATGGGATTAAATACACCTAATGCTAAGTACTTTTATTTATATTGTAACTGTCAATCTAATATATAATAGGATATAGATCAAAATTATAAAAATCAGAAAATAATGCTCATAAGTTTTTTTATTTTTATTTTTATTTATTTATTGTTTAATTATATTAAAATTTTTTTTTTTAATTAAGCAAAAATAAAAAACCAGCTTTATTTCTTATAATTAATCAAGAAAATTATATTTTTGATAAATTGCATTTATTTTACCTATTATTAATATTTTGATAGAATATTTTTTAATGAATTAATTAAAATAATTAAAATTGAAAATTAAATAAACAATACATAATATTAAAGTTCATTTTAAGTTTTCAAGTCTAGATCTACTAATGAAAAGTAAGATTAAACTTTTTAATAATTCTGATAAAAAGGAAATATTAGAATATTTTTCAATTTTTCAGTTTACTTTTATCATTTATAAACAAGAAATTAGAAAATTATAAAAAAAATTTCTTTGACTTTATAAAATTTTAAGAAAATCTTTTTTTTGAATCAAGAAATTAAAATATTTAAAATTAATGATAAACAATAGATCTATACTTATATTATATAACTGAAGAATATTCTAATATTATAAAAATCTGAATTATATCGCAAACAAAATATAATCTTATATATGCATATCTTGTATAATATATATATCAATTTATGCGTCAATTAAAGATTAAAAATTTATAATTATGATTTTTTACCTCTTACATTAAAAAAAACTATAATTAAATAATATTTATAAATTATATTTATAAGATTATTTATTATATTTATTAATGAAATTTTTAATTTAAATTTGATTATTTTTTGTGATATTATTATGAGTGAAGGAATTAAAAAAATTAGTAATACATAATATTATGTCTTTTGTAAATTAGTAATTATTTTATTTAATTAACAAAATTCCTAAGAAAATTAATGCTAAAAATATTGATTTTAATAAAAAAAATTAAAACATTTATAAATCATCTATTATATATTTAATTTAAGAAAAATTGTTGAAGAAGAGAGTATAATAAAATAATTTTATATTATAATTGATTATTATTTGTGATATTAAATATTGTAATATGACTTTTAAATTTTTGTAATTTTTATTAATAAAAAATTATTTAATTAAATTAATACTAAAACTTTCATAATTATAAAAATTTGTATTATGACCAGGTATCGATCTTAATGATCATAGATCTATAATTGTGTATAGTAAAGTACAAATGTCGATAATGTCAAACATATTTAACATGTCTAATATTTTTAATATAGTTAATATGTCTAACATATCAGATATGTCTAACATAGTTAATATAGTAAATATAGTTAATATAGTTGATATAGTTAATATAGTTAATATATTAGATATATCAAAATATGTAGTAGAATAGATATAAATACAACCTCTTTGTCAATTAGAAGAAATAAGATCAATGGCTGTATATAACCTTTCTTTTATTAAAGATAGCACAATGCTACTCTTCGTCTTGTATATCTCTGTTCTTATTTCTCTTTTCTTATTTTTTTCATATATCATTATCTTATTATTTTCTTTTTCTTCAATAAAGTATTTCTTATTTCTTATCTGAAACTCTTCTCGAACTTACTGTGATAACTCTTAACTTGTGATTGAAGCTATTCGTATCTAATAAACTTGATTCAACTTGATAAACTAGTAATGAGTTAGTTGAGATTATTGTAAACTAACTGGAATTATTATGTAAACTATAAAAGTGTCAACCCTCTGACATCATATCTAACAGTTGTAATCTGAAAAGATTGCACATTAACAATATAGATTTAAATTTTACTTATCAATAAATTTTTCTAAATTGATTATAAAGTGCAAATGATTACATTACATTAAAATACTCAATTATTTTTAATTAATTTAGTCTGTATTTAACTAAAAATAATCTCATAACCTTTCTCAAATAATACATATTCAATTAATTTTATTTTAGAATTCTATTGATAGTTCTAATATTCATAATTTAAAATTTGTTTCAATCTTTATTCTTTCTTCATACCTTTAAATATGCAATGATATTTTTATAATATTAAATTATATCTGAAAGAAGTTTTACTTTAAAATAAGTAAACAAAAACTTTTTTAAAAAAAGATATTTATAAAAAGCTATTTAAATCTACAGAATGTTTATTAAAATTAAATGTCTTTTAATAAGTATTATAAATACATTTTGGTAAAATATAAAGCTATTCAAAAGAAAGCTAAAGAAGTAAATAAAAATAAAGTATAATTTTATTATTTTAGTATTTAATCCTTTTATAAGTTAAAAGTTATTTTTATAAATAAAAGACTGTTAATTAAGATAATATCTAAAAGTCATCTTAAATATAAAATAGTTGATATAAAAAAATATAACATGTTAGTTGTAAAAAAACATAATTTAATCTGTTTACAGATTCTGATAACAATAATTTTTATATTATAATTATTATAAATATATATATCACATCAAAAATAAAATTAAATAAAGTTAAATTAGCCCATATATTATGTAGAATATGTTTAAGCTAGAAGATTAAGAATAATAGAATTGATAATATTACTACTACAATATCTAATAGTAAGATTTTTAGTTATTATCTATTACCTTTTTTTTTACTTCTTCTAAATTATGTACCAAGTTCATAAAATCTATTTATATTAACTTAAAATACAAAATTATAATAATAATAATAATAATAATAAAAATAAAAACTTCTATTTTGATAATATAATAAATAAAAATTTTAAAAGACCCAAAAATAATATATTTAAAAATTTATTGTATTATTATTTTTTGTAATTATAATATCAAAATAGAATATTGAGCTTAAACATCAGGCTATATTAAACAAAAAATCAAAAAGGTAAATATGTGATTTAGAGAATAAAATCACTTATTTTAAGATTTATAAATTATTACGTTAATAATAATAAATCATATTTTTTACTAATATATAATAATAAAATAACTTACTTATAGTAAAAAAGAATTATTTGAAGATTATCAAAGCTTTATAGAAAGATTTTAAATAATATATTTGATAAAGTATGATTAAACTAAAATAAAATTTTTAACTTACAATATCAAACTTTTTGTATCTTACAAAAATATGATTATATCAATTAAATTAATTATAAAAAAGTAATTTCTAAAACATAATATATATCCAAATTCTTTCATTAGAAAAATCATCTTTTCAAAGAATATTCTCACTGATACTTAATAATGATTAATATAAAATATATAATACTTTTTACAATAAAAAGGATTGCTAAAAGTTTCTGAATACTTTTTAGCACAATAAATCATTTAAAATTTTTAAATTTAATAAAAATTTATTAAATAATTATTAAAAATAATATATACATGTAAAATAAACTTCATACTAATTAATTAATACTTGGTCAAGTCTTCATTTGCTTCAATTATAGTCTGAATTTTTTGTGACATACTATTAACCAAATATTTCAATAATATGTATAGAAATTTCTCTCCATAACTTCTTAATATATCGCTTTAGTTTAAGTAATATTAGGAGATATTTTTTCCTTTCACAAATACTTTTTTTAACATCAGCCTACAGATTTTGATCAGGTTGATGTCTAGATTTAAGCAGGTTATAAAAAACATGCAGATCATTTTTTGCATGAAAATTTTTCACCTACTTCATTTTTTTAAAACTACTATCACAATTTGAAAATACATTTTAAAGTACGATTCACGTAAATAAGGTTCAAATGTCATATGATCATAGTATTACTAAGTTACATAAAATTGTCAATATTGAATTGTACTTAAAAAGTGATATTCAGAGTCTTTTAGCAGCCCTCTATATATAAGATTTTAAAAATATCTATATTTCTTTATGATCAGATCTGTTAAATAAGAAATCATTCATGATCTTTAAAATAGTAAATATATTTAAAAACAAAAAAATTAATTATTTATAATGGCTTTATAGAAGTTATAGCCTAAAATGTTAATAGTAAGATAATATATTTAGCTTTAAGAATCAGATAAACAAGTAAATATTATTAACTTTATCCTTATAAGATCAATTTTCTAGATTTGATCTAATATATAATAATAGATAAAATCTCGATAGTTTTTGATGAACTTTTTATTTTTTGAGTAACATGTTCAACTTCTTGCATAAAAACTATAAAGTCTTTAGTAGCATTTTTATTCTTATGATTAATAATTTTATATAATTACCATCTGTAAATAAAGAATAAGTTTTTTTTTATAAGCTTGAAAGCTATTTTTCTTTTATTTTAATCAGATTTCAGCATTAAAAAGATGATTTAAAAGTCTATTATTTCTTTCAAGAACTAAAATTTGACAATCTTTTTGAAAATCTATAAGAATGATCAATGAAAAAATAAAAGCTTTTTGAAATTCTAAAAATATTTTAAATTTTATTTATATAGTCAGATATTATGAAAAATCAGAACAAATAAATAATTTTATCTATCAGAACTTATCATTTAATAGTCAATATTTAATTTAATTTTATTATAAGCAATTGATATCCTAATGATAGTTTTTAACCTATCTAATCTATCTTTAAATATTATGTAAATCTATTACCATTCAAGAAGATGTAAGGATAATGTATCTGAATAATAAACTATTTATCATAAAATTTGCAATAGATCTATTGAATTATAACTAAGATTATGAATATCAACAATATAGAAATCACATTTCTAATAAATGGCAACATTGTTAAAATGAATGTTTTAAAAACCTTAACAAATTTTGAAATGAATGGTGTATATACCTCAAAATACCAATTCTCATTATAAAATACTTTTACTCTAATAGTATACAAAATCTAAGGCATCATGTTACCATATGTAACTGTAATTATTAATGAAAATATATTCACTTTAGGTAAAGTATATGTACAGTCCTCAGTGAAAAAAATGGCAGTTTAAATACCGCATCTATTTTAGGCCAAAATGTAAACTGTGTTTCCAATATGGGCCATTGTTTATATGACCAAATTAATCGCTAGAATTATAATATAAAAGGTAAGTTAAAAAAAATTATGTTTGTTTTTGTTTTTATTGTGATTTCTTAACCGAAAAAATACTAAGCTCTCTTGAAATTCAAAGAAACTCCATTAAGAGACTCTGGGAATAAAATGTGCGAAGTGCAAAGGAAATTCATGAACAATTATGTACTCCTTTGCGTACATATGAACGATATGTCAGATTACTACGTAAAAACGTAAAACTGCCAATATTACTATTGGTCATTCTTCTGGCCGCCCAAGAAAATTGTCCACAAACCAATGCTGCCATATCAGAAAAATTTTAAAATACAACCATTTCACTACTGCAGGTAAACTTAAGGCAAAATTAGAAGAAAAAGATCCTGAACTTGAGGTTAGCGAATGTACAGTATATCGCGAACTTAAAAACCTTGGATATATTTCTGTTATGCCAAGAAAAGTTCCTCTCTTGACTTAAAAAGTGAAGGATATTAGATTGTCTTGATCACGTGATCATTCATGTTACAACTGAAAAAAGTTGTTTTTTCTG
>CAJVPP010003071.1:0-12655 GCA_910592005.1 Funneliformis mosseae
AAGTTCCATTTTTCAAGCGAAAGTTTGATGATCATCTAAATTTTTTTTTTGTATCATCGACACTTATAAATTTACAGATGATCATGTATTGTGTTATATTATATTTCTGAAAAATTTAAGGGGTAGTTATATAATAATTTTGAACAATCTCAGGCAGTCAGATACTTATGACCGCTACTGTAAGTGAGATCCAGATTCTTAAGAATCTAATAGAGTCTTGAGAACGCGTAGCAGTAATCATATATGTAGAGTCATTAAAGTTTGTTTGAATATTCTGGGCTGTGTTAGTGTTGATCAGAAGATCTGATTTTGTCCAGTTCACTTGTATACTATTCAAGTCATAAAAACTATTGGTGATATCTATAATTCTATTGAGCTGTTATTTCGAATCTGCGATCTATAGTGTAACATCCATGTATGCTAATACTGATATTTTGCATAATTATTTGTTGAGGATGTTTAAGCGAACGTTAGGTTTCCATACTGCTGACATGGTATAGCCAAGATCAGAATTTTGCACTCTGCATAATAGGGAATTGTAGTAAATACATCACAGGAGAGGTGAAATGATTTCATCTTGATCAATTTCTGAGTAAACCTTGTAAATATTTGTGAGTCCAAAAGAAGTGAAAACTTGGTTTTTCCTTTGTATAAACATGTTTAGGATGAAGAATATAAAAGATTTAGAAAGCTTTAAGCATTCGAGAGCTTTGACCATCATGAAAATATTAATGCAGTCGTAAGCCTTTGACATGTCTTGTAGAAGAACCCACAGTTCTTTTTTGTTAAAGAGGGCGTCATTTTTAATGTTATCTAAGATGTGCAAAGGTTCAAAGGTAGAGCGAAAGGGGAGTCTTACAAAGTTATGTCCTTTGAGAATATTATATTGGATGAAGACTGTTGATAATTGCGTATTAATGAGTTTTATAAGAGCTTTTCTTGAACACTCTAATAGGGTGATCGGCCTAGTATTATTTAGGTCAAATTCCCAAGGTTTGGGTTTTAGAATTGAGTAAACATACGCTAAGTTCTAGCAATGAGAAATTGTAGAAATCGACAAGCAACCACAAATTAAATACCAAAAGATCTTTTTAGCTAAGGGACCTAGATTTTTAAGCATTTCATTTGATATTTTGGATGGCCCAGATGCTCTTCCGTCAGTAAGAGAATTAACAATAGAATACCATTCTTCTGCTAAGGGTGGTGACATCAAGCTATTATATATATTAGAGTCAATATTTTCAAGTGGACTGTACGAAGAGAGCCATTTATCAGGAATGTTTTTCAATTCATGTATAGTACCTGCTGCTCTTTGAAAATGATTGTTGACTGTTTGTTTAACTAAGTAATCATCTGTGATGAGATCTTGAGCATTCTATGATAAACATCTGTCTAATATGATTGTTTTCCTTGTACGGTTGAGTACTGAATTAAGCATTCTTTTTGGATTATTAGCTTACGTATCTAATCGCTATTCTAAATTTTTCTGTATAGAGGCGAGTTTGTATTCATTTTCATAAATTTTGGTCTTGCATAGAAGGACTTTGAGTAAAAGAATAGTGTCCGATAAGAGGAGGTCAACAAAATTAAATGGGTAATCTAGGTGTGGATGTGCTGTAATAAATGCAAGTGAGTTAGCAATATTGCGATATTTGTCATACATTTGTATCTAATTAACAGGAAAAGAAATGCCTCTTTTGACTTTGAGGAGTAGCTTTTTGAACTTGTGTAAGGTTTTTTGGTGTGAGTATAGACTTTTGAAGTCAGGTGGTCTTGGATATTTGAATTGTCCAGAAGACTTTCTGATTGGTATACATTTCTCAGCTGCATTAATTAAAAGATCTTTGAAGAGGTCCCAGTGTTTGTTTAACAAGAAATGCGTCCAGTATGTTTCTTGATTGATCAATTTCAATTGGCTACCATTTAGTAACGTGTCGAGTTTGGTTTTGTTCATATTATCAAAATTGAAGCTAATTTTTTTTGGAATATTGCGCTTGTGAAATTTAATGTCTAGAAAATTCGTGATTGTAGCAATGACTATGTGGTGATCTGATATGTTCATGTCAAGTGCAATTATATAACAATCTAACAAATTGAGGGAGATGTCAGTAGATGTCCAGATGTAATCGATCCTGAAAGAGGCTTGACTCGAAAAATAAGTAGAATAATGAGTTCTATTTTGATCATGTTTGATTATAAAGGTATCAAACAGTGACAGTCTATGAAAGTTATCAAAGAGTTTTAGGCTGTTAATAGGATTATGTATTCGATCTATGTCAGTATTAAAGTCTTCCAGAATGATCAAGTGAAAGTCATTGACAGTAGCTTCATTAATCCAATTGTTGAGGACCAGTTGGACTTCTTTTCTTATTTTTAGGTCAGCTGGTGATAAGTAGCAATTGATAATACATAGTCTTTGTTTATTTGCAAATTATAAGTCAATACAAATCACTCAGTTAAGCTTAGTTTCATACTTGTAAACATGATGAGCAATCTTTCTATTGAGTATTATTCTAACACCGAAAGCGGTGCGTTGTTTAGGTGTTGAACTAAAAAAAGATATGAAGAAAGGATGAGATGATTTAAAGATCTTTTCATGTTAGGGTTGAAGTTGATTTCTTGAAGACCAATAACATCTAAGTTGTATGAAGAGTATAATGATAAAAGATAATGTTGTTTGGTGACGTTAGTAAATGATCGGACGTTATGAGTTGCAAAAGAGAGTTTGGGTACATTAATGGGGTTGTATTGGAAGTATTATTAGGTGTGAGGAATATATTGTTAGTATCTGTAGGGACAGTAATCATAAAATCATATTATTAAAATTGGGGAAGGCTCTTTAGAGCCTTTTCAGCTTCAATATCATAATTGGTGTTGAGAGTATACATTGTTGATATTTTGTCAATTTGAAGGAAGTCATTGTGGATGAGAACAGCACGAAATGTGTTACACATAGTGACTAAGGTATTGATTGTTTCAGTAAAATTTTTTAGGCATAAATTTTGGGCTTCTGTAATTTCTGTGAGTGCTGAGATGGTTTGTTTTTGTTTGTTAATGATTGAGGTGGAGGCATCAATAACAGGATCATTTCCATACTGTTTCAATCATAATCTGCCATGGTTTCTTTATTAGAAAAGCTGACTTTGATATTGAGAGTTTGCTCAATTACTTCCATTCATTTCATAGTGAAGTTCAAAGTAAGCGTGAGATTATCAAGTTTCTGTGTGAGTAGCAAGAAACTAGTTTTGATGAAGTCTTTGAAATCTTGATCACCGTTTTGTTCATGCATAGAGCCTCCTGCAGTTGTTTTTGTAGAAATGTCACGTGAACTATATTGCTGTTGATCAGAATACTTGGATTGTTGTTTCATATTTGGAGGGATATCATCGCTCCAATCTGATGTTAAACCAAGGGGTTGTTTTGGTAAGGTATTATTGTTGTTTTTTGATGCAAAAGGTGGCTTTGCAGGTACACTGGTCATTTTGGTTTATTTTTGAGAACCATCTGTAATAACGTTAGCAAAGGTAATATTAGGGCTAATAGCTTCTTTACAAGGATGAATAGGAGCTTTATAGTTGTTGTATTATGCTAGTTGAAAATGTTGATATAGATGTTGGGTGTTTTTATCTTATGGATTGCGATGTTTTTTTGGACAATCTTTAATTTTATGATGTGAAGAGGAGCATATGGCACATAATTTGACTTTAGTTTCTGTCCATTTTACACATTTGCCATTGATCATGAGATTATCATTACTGATTGCTACTTCGTAGTTATCAGCTAAAGGAAAATAAAAGAAAGCATGTTGGAGGTTGTGATAATTGGATCGTGCCTTAGGAATAATCTAAGCTGTTGCATTAATCATTAGGCCTAGATCAGATAAATCTTTACTCGTGGTAAGTGAGGAAGACATGTAAGCTTGGCTGAGAATTTAGATCTTTTCAAGATTTTATTACGTAGCAGGTCGCACATGTGGAAATGAACTATATCATTGAGGATGAAAATCCTGTAACCTTTCTTGAGTTCAACGAAGTTAGCTTCTGAGTCATATGTGATTGTAGCTTGTTGCTAGAGATTTTTTGTTTTCATGTTAAATTTGATGATCTTGTCAAATCGAAAAAAAATTTTTTTGTGTAATTCAGTGGTGTTCAATGGTATCTCAGTAACTTTGATCGATTATTGTAAAACAAAAGAATGTTTAGGTACGATTTCTAAAGGTAAAAATGTGTGATTTTTCAAATTAGGCAAGATGACTTTACAGAACATGTTTCTTTCATTTTTATCAGAGAATGTCGCTTTTAAAATCTTTTTTAATTGGTCCTCTGGATGTTTAGCAAACACAACACCCAAAAAAGAGTCAAACTGATCAAAAACAAGGTCAGTGACATCAGAGATTTTAGCTTGAGGGGATTTTTCAGTGTCATCATTCGCTGGAAAGAAAGTGAAAAAATTTGTTTTTTTGGTGAAAATTTCTTAGGGGCTTTTTTGTTATTCAAAAAATTTTCTAAGGCGTCGTTAGCATCGTCGATGTTCATAAGTATATGTTCAGAAGTGATAACAAAAGTTGTTTCACCTATTAGGACTTCTTTGCCCTTTCCTTTATCGAGTGAAAGAGAGTCAACTTCCATGGTGACTGGAGTTTCTTTGTTATTGTTGTTGGTGGAAACACTACTTTCAGGTTCAGTAGTTTGTAAGGTGTTCTGTCTTTTGTTTAATTGTTGCTCTGGAGTGTCAGGGCGAGAGCGAAGTTGTTGTTTTTGTTGGTTTTTATTGTTCTTTTTCTTTGGTTTGCCCATGTTGCGAAAAAAGTCTTTTTTTTATTTTATCGTTTAAAAAACTTTTTTTTTTTAAGTGCAGTAGTTTTGCATGATCTTTATTAAATTCAAAGTACAAATAACAAAGTCAAAATATACAAATTTAAGAAAATACAAAAATCTCTATTTAACTAAACTAAATTAAGATCGATTCTGCACTTTCTCAAAATCTATTCCCAACCTAAGCTAAAAATATCATATTCCAATAACTAACTGAATGAGAAAGGGCTTGGCCACTACAATACCAAAAATCCAACCAGTGGGATCTGTATCAAATCATTTTATTGACAGATTCATTAATGTAAGTAGGAGAAGTAGCACTTGTAATCTGATATCCTGTTGCAGCAGTATTTTCTTTCTTTTTCTTTAAGTTGATGTTATGTAATTTTTCGAATGCAACTTGATGGGAACACTGTTCAACCCATAATGCCTGTGTTTGTTTAAATAGGTAGTGTATAAAGGTTGAAAGCATCGCATATGTAAGGTTTTTTGATCCTATAACGTTATAGATAAATGTGTACAGCATCTAAGGAATCATTCCTTTTATGAGTACAGGTAAATAAGGAAAGCATTCAATAGATATATGCCATATGTATAGATTGGAGATGTTCATAGTTGAGCCACTGTTTTAGATTAACTCTTGTAGGACTTATTGTGAGTTATGTATGATGATTTTCATTTGGGTCCAGGTAACCAGACATTCCCAAATGTGAGAGAAGGTTTCATTAGCGTAAACACATTTAACACAAAGCCATGATTGATCAAAGATGTCAGGGTGTCTTTCTTTTAGAATTTCTATAGTGAGAAGCATTTCTAAGAGTCTTTGGACTTTTTTCTTTCAGACTGCTGAAGCTTCATATGACGTATGTGTCGCAGCAACATTATCATTGATGTAAAAACATGTGGTAGATCAGTTAATGTTCAGATGTTAGTACTTACTGATTACGTGAAGGTGCCTTATCTTGTCATACATTAAAGATTGTATGATATTCTTCATAAAAAGGCGAATAGGTATCGAGATTTCAAGATCTTCATACTTATAGTAGTAATGATCACTATGAGAGAAGTCAAATCTAAGCGCTGTTGTCTTATGAGAGTTCTTTGCAAGATGATCAACTTTATCATTTAGCGTATCTTCTAAATGAGCTTTAACTTTATAAAAGCGTATATTGAGATATTGTAATCTGATAACTTTGAATAGGCTTAGCCATATCGAAAAGTTATTAATCTTGAATAATGGTCTGGTTGAAGGAGAGAAGCACAAAATTCTTTTGAAATTGTAAAATTGTCTAATCACGACTTGTGAATCTGTCTTGATAGTAATATAACTATTTCTTGAAGCAACGATGATGGCAGTAAAGATTGCTACTAGTTCCGCTATTGATGATAAGGAAAATGTAGTAACTAATGCAAATGAAAAGGAGGTCATAGGTGAACACAGATTCATTTGCAGCTAAGCCATACCCATTCTCATTGAAGGAGTGCCTAAACCTGTGAGGGAACCGTTTGTATAGAATTCTAATTGTGTAGTAGCAGAAAATTTTTTTGAAAGAGTTAGTAGTTCATGAAGTGGCATAATGAACTTTGATATTAAAGAGGAAGGTGCAGGATGGCAAAATTCAATTAGGGGTAGGTTTGAGAGGCTATTATGAGACTGATTAAATTTGTAGAGTGCAATATCCTTCATGAGTATTAGAGACCAAGTGTTGACATGTTGTTTCCACGTATTTTTGATTGCTATTTTTACACAGAGGTTGAGGGGTGCAGTCACTATGCATTTATGATTGTTAAGCCAAGAGAAATTGCTTTTAAATAGTTTAGGTCTATAGAGTGGACAACCATTACACTGACGTAAAATTGTATCAGTAGCATGAGTGTACGTGTAATGATTAAGGTTAGTAAAACTTCCTGTTATCTTTAAAACACGACCTACTATCATCGTGAGTATTGCAGTCCCAATATGTAATAAATGATCAGACCATTATGTTATTTTGTAGTGGTATCATTGGAAATCCGTAAGTAGGATTTTGTCTATAGGTTGCCAGTTCGGGCAACAAGTTGAGCTTATCAACATTAAGTATTTGTTTAATTTTGAGGTACCATTTTGGAAGTGATCCTTTCTTGGAAATCGATGATAAATAACTAAGATCATAGGTAGTATACAATGCTTTTCCATCTCGGCTCAGTAACTGTTCTACAAACATTAGGGAGTATTTGGATAAGGATGAAGCTAATTTCCTGTAGTCTTGTGGTATAAGTGACTGTATAGTAGTGGAACCACCTTGTATTCTATGTATAAAATGATTTGGTGGAGACAAGATGATATTTAAGCGTTTAAGGTCGCATAAGAGTACTGAGATCCAGTTGCTGAAATATTTGGCATTTTTGTAAGGCCATATAACTAACGGTGATGCTGGTAGCCATTCTTTAATTTGTAGTTGTAACAGCTGTATGTTGGTAGTTCTGCCTAATAGACCTGTATCATTCAGAGATGTCAGTAAAGCATCACTAAGAGCTTGTATATGCTGATGATAAAGGTGTGTAACTCTGTAAAAGAGTTTTGAGTGTATAAGACAAGTGGACGTATCTCTTGAAAAATGAAGTTTTTTCTTGAGCAGAGCTCTGAAGAGTCATATGATACGATTTGCTAGTGTTTTTAATAAATGAGTCAATTAGGTGCAATATTCAATACTTGGTATAATAACAACATTAAACGTGTAAATGAGTTGTTTTTCAGTCAGTTTTTTGTTAAATAATATAGCAACTGTGGATTTAACATCCTGAACGGCTTGTTTGACAATAAATGTTTTATTACATTTTAGTGAGATCCAGACTCCTAAGTATCTGATAGAGTCTTGAGGACGCTTTGCAGTAATCGTATATGTAGAGCCATTGATGTCTGTTCGGATATTCTGAGCTGTGTTAGTGTTAGTCAGAAGATCTGATTTTGTCCAATTTACTTGTATATTGTTCAAGTCATAAAAACTATTGGCGATATCTATAATTTCATTGAGCTGTTGTTTCGAGTTTGCAATCCATAGTGTATCATTCATGTATGCTAATAATGATGTTTTGCATGATTGTTTGTTAAAGGTGCTTAATCGAACGTTAGGTTTCCATTCTGCTGATATGATATAATCAAGATCAGAATTTTGCACTTTGCATAATAGGGAATCGTAGTAAATACACTACAGGAGGGGTAAAATGATTTCACCTTGATCGATATCTGAGAAAATCTTGTAAGTATCTGTGAGTCCAAAAGAAGTAAAAACTTGGTTTTTTCTTTGTATAAACATGTTTAGGATAAAGAATATAAAGGATTTAGGAAGCTTTAAACGTTCGAGAGCTTTGACCATCATGAAAATATTGACACGGTCGTAAGCTTTTGACATATCTTATAGAAGGATCCACAGTTCTTTTTTGTTGAAGAGAGCGTCATTTTTAATGTTATCTAAGATGTGCAGAGGTTCAAAAGTTGAGCGAAAAGGAAGTCCTGCAAAGTTATATCATTTAAGGATATTATATTGAATAAAGACTGTTGATAGTCGCGTATTGATGAGTTCTATAAGAGCTTTTCTTAGACACTCTAACAGGGTGATCAGCCTAGTATTATTTAGGTCAAATTCCTAAGGTTTGGATTTTGGAATTGGGTAAACATACGCTAAGTTCCAGCGATGAGAAATTGTAGATATCGACAAACAACTACATATCAAATATCAGAAGATTTTTTTAGCTGATGGACCTAGATTTTTAAGCATTTCATTTGATATTTTAGATGGCCCAGGTGCTCTTCCATCAGCAAGAGAATCAATGATAGAATATCATTCTTCTGCTGAGGGTAGTGACATCAAGCTATTGTATATATTAGAGTCAATGTTTTCAAGTGGACTATACGAAGGGAGCCATTCATCAGAGATGTTTTTCAGTTCATGTGTAGTACCTGCTACTCTTTGAAAATGATCGTTGACGGTTTGTTTAACTAAGTATTTATCTGTGAGGAGATCTTGAGCATTTCGTGATAAATACCTGTCTAATACGATTGTTTTTCTTATACGGTTGAGTGCTGAATTAAGCATTTTTTTGGATTATTAGTGTACGCATCTAATCGCTGTTCTAAATTCTTTTGTATAGAAGTGAGCTTATATTTATTTTCATAAATTTTTATCTTACATAAAAGGACTTTAAGTAGAAGAACAGTATCTGATAGGAGGAGGTCAACAAAATTAAACGGATAATCTGGGTGTGAATATGCAGTAATGAAAGTAAGTGAGTTAGCAATATTGTGGAATTTGTCATATATTTGTATCCAATTGGCAGGAATGGAAGCGCCTCTTTTGACTTTGAGAAGTAGCTTTTCGAACTTGTATAAGGTTTTTTGGTATGAGTATAAACTTTGAGACAGGACAGTCTTGGATATTTGAATTGGCCAGAAGATTTCCTGAGTGATATACATTTATTAGCTGCTTAATTAAAAGATCTTGAAAAAGGTCCCAGTGTTTGTTTAGCAAGGAGTGTGATCAGTATGTTTCTTGGTTGATCATTTTCAATTGACTACCATTGAGTAATGCGTCGAGCTTAGCTTTGAATTTATTCCATAGGTCTTCGTTCATATTATCAAAATTGAAGCTGATTTTTTTGGGAATATTGCGCTTGTGAAATTTAATGTCTAGAAAATTCGTGATTGTAGCAACAACTACGTGGTGATCTAAAATGTTCGTATCAACTGCAATTACATGACAATTCAACAAGTTGAGAGAGATGTCAGTAGATATCCAAATGTAATCGATCCTGAAAGAAACTTAACTCGAAAAATAAGTAGGATGGTGAGTTCTATTTTAGTCATATTTAATTGTGAAGGTATCGAACAGTGACAATCTATTAAAGTTATCGAAGAGTTTTAGACTATTAGTAGGATTATGTGTTTGGTCTATGTCAGTATTGAAGTCTCCCAAAATGATCAAATGAAAGTTATTGATATTAGCTTCATTAATCCAATTGTTGAGGACCAGTTGGATTTCTTTTCTCATTTTAGATCGGCTGGTAGTAAATAGCAATTAATAATATGTAGTCTTTGTTTATTTGCAAATTGTAAATCGACACGAATTATTCGGTCAAGTTTATTTTTATGCTTATAAACGTGATAAGCAATCTTTCTGTTAAGTATTATTCTAACACTGAAAGCAGTGTGTTGTTTAGGTGTTGAACTAAAAAAGGATATGAAAGAAGGGTGAGATGAGTTAAAGATCTTTCCGTGTTAGGGTTTGAAATTAGTTTCTTAGAGACCAATAACATCTAAGTTGTATGTAGAGTATAATGATAAAAGATGGTGTTGTTTAGTGACGTTGGTGAAAGAACAGACGTTATGAGTTGCAAAAGAGAGTTTGGGTATATTAATGGTGGTTGTATTGGAAGTATTATTAGGTATGAGGAGTATGTTGCTAGTATCTATAGGGACAGTAATCATAAAATAAAATTATTAGAATTGGGGAAGACTCTTTAGAGCCTTTTCTGCTTCAATATCGTAGTTTGTATTAAGGGTATATGTTGTTGGTGTTTTGTCAGTTTGAAGGAAGTCATTGTAGATGAGAACCGCACAAAATGTGTTACACATAGTGATCAAGGTATTAACTGTTTCAGTAAAATTTTTAAGGCGTAAATTTTGGGCTTCTGTAATTTCTGTAAGTGCTGAAATAGTTTGTTTTTGTTTGTTAATAATTGAGGTAGAGGCATCAATAATAGGGCCAATTTCGTATTGTTTCACATCATAATCTGCCATTGTTTCTTCGTCAGGGAAGCTGACTTTGATATTAAGTATTTGCTTAATTACTTCCATTCTTTTCATGGTAGAGTTCAAGGTTAACATAAGGTTATCAAGTTTCTGGATAAGTTGTAAGAAACTAGTTATGATGAAATCTTTGAAATCTTGATCATTGTGTTGTTCGTGCATAGAGCCTCCTGCGGTTGTTCCTATAGAAATGTCACGTGGCTTGTATTGTTGTTGATTGGGGTGTTTGAATTGTTGCTCTATGTTTGGAGGAATATCATTGCTCCAGTCTGATGTTAAACCAAGGTGTTGTTTCAATGAAGTGTTATTGTTGTATTTTGGTGTAGAAGGTGGCTTTGCTGGTATACTAGTCATTTTGCTTGTTTTTGAGAACCTTCTGTAACAACATTAGCAAAAGTAAAGTTGGGGCTAATAGCTCCTTTATGAGGATGAATAGAAGCTTTATAATTACTGTATTGTGCTGGTTGAAAATGTTGATATAGATGCTGGATGTTTTTATCTTGTGGATTGCGTCATTTTTTTGAACAATCTTTAATTTTGTGGTGTGGAGAGGAGCATATGGTACATAACTTGACTTTGGTTTCTGTCCATTCTACACATTTGTTATTGATCATGAGATTGTCATTACTGATTGCTGCTTCGTAATCATCAGCTGAAGGAAAGTAAAAGAAAGTATGTTAGAGATTGTGTTAATTAGATCTTGCCTTAAAAATAATCCAGGCGGATGCATTGACCATAAGACCTAGGTCAGATAAATCTTTACCCGTGATATACTGTGAGAGACATATAAGTTTGGCTGAGAATTTAGATCGTTCTAAGATTTTGTCACGTGGCAGGTCACACATGTGAAATTGAACTATATCGTTAAGGAGGAAGACACCATGACCTTTCTTAAGTTCAACAAAATTAGCTTCTGAATTGTATGTGATTGTCACTTGTTACCAGAAGTTTTTAGTTTTCATATTGAATCTAACGATCTTGCCAAATCTGGAAAAAATTTTTTTAATACGTAATTCCGTGGTGTCTAATGGTATTTCAGTAATTTTGATCGATTGTTATGGAACAAACAGATGTTTTAGTATGATTTTGAGGGGTAAAAACGTGCGATTTTCTAAATTAGGCAAAACGACTTTACAAAACGTGTCTTTTTCATCTTTGTCAGAGAATGTCGCTTTGAGTATTTTCTTTGATTAGTCTTCTGGATGTTTGGCAAATACAACACCCGAAAAGGAGTCAAACTGATCAAAAACAAGGTCAGTGACGTCAGAAATTTTTGCTTGAGGGGATTTTCCAGGGTAATCATCCGCAGGAAAGAAGGCGAAAAAGTTCATTTTTTTTATGAAAATTTCTTGAGGGCTTTTTTTGTTATTCAAAAAATTTTCTGAAGCGTCATTTGCGTCATTGACGTTCATAAGTATTTATTCAAGAGTGACAACTAAGGTTGTTTCATCTGTTAGAACTTCTTTGCCCTTTCCTTTATCGAGTGGAAGAGGGTCAACTTTCATAGTAACTGAAGTTTCTTTGTTATCGTTGTTGTTGAAAACACTACTTTCTGGTTCAGTAGTTTGTAGAGTGTTTTGTCTTTTGTTTGGTTGTTGCTCTGGAGTGTCAAGGTGAAAGCAAGGTTATTATTTTTGTTGGTTTTTATTGTTCTCTTTCTTTGATCTGCTCATGTTGCGAAAAGAGTTTTTATATTAAAATTTATTGTTTTTTTTTTTAAAGTTACAGTATCCGGTATATAAGAATCTTTAAATGGAGTATTAAGGTGTTACCCTTTATACCTGAGAATTCCCCAAAGTTGTGACTAGACACATAGTTCTAGCCAGAACCCGCCCTATAATATTGGTCTAAAGATTACCACCTAGGTCGATATCCTCAAGAGCTAGCCTTCAGAGTCTCTAGACCTCAGAACCACTGTCAAATTTGGATAGAGGGATCACTTTCAGCCACAGGTACTTTTGTCAATTTTCTCTGTGTTTACACCATATCTGGATACTATTACCTCTGCCCAGTATCAGGGTATTTTACACATGATCGGGAAGGCTTAGACATTGTT
>CAJVPP010003072.1:0-12651 GCA_910592005.1 Funneliformis mosseae
CAAGCCGACCATTGGTCATTTGTCGGAAAATTTTTCATTGGTTTTCGAATACGGGTTATGCGCAAGAATTTTCTTTTGAAAAAAAATCAAAAAAAAAAAAAAGATTGTATAATATTAATTGTAAAACAGTCAGCTGGAGTAATGGTATGGAGTTGTTTTTGTAAAAATAGTCAGACCTTTATTTTTAACTTCACTCTTTAAAAAATTTTGAGAATTTCTTTGTATCATGAGATGATACATATTTCTTCGGCTCTATTATTTTATTTTTTTTAAAAAAAAAAAAAAAAAAAAAAAAATTATGAGCACTTCTGCATCAGGTCTTTGAATAATTTGAAAAAAAATGCTTTTGTTCAAGATTTCTTTCATTTTTTTCTTTTTTGGTATAAGTTAAAATAAGAAACCCATTCAAAGGCCTTTTTATTAACCAATTACGAACAACCTAGTCTAAAAAGCAAACCTGTCAATGCTTCTAGATTTTTTTGGTTTACCTTAAATAAAAAAAAGTACGCCCAAGATTCGATCATCTCCAAATTTAGTAAACTCGGCTACGTTTCAGATTTTTTTTTTTTTTAAATAATGATTAATAAATAGTAGAGTATATATTACAATATTAGAATTAAATGTCAATTATTATTTTTCTAAACTCCTGATAATCAATGAATTTTGACTTCTCAATACTGATGTAAATTATGAGTAGCGTTATACTTTAACATATATTGAAAAGGAAGCAAAATTTTTTATTAAATTCAAATTCTCAAGAGATATGCGAGTGAAAGCTAATAAATAAAAAAAAATATGAAGATGAATTGATAACAAAAAATATATTCCCACATTCTAAATGAATGAAAAAATCAGTTAAGGCTAAAGATGTTCCTTTCTAGCCAATAATAAATTTTCCGACAAAAACGTGATAAATTATATAAAACGAAGAGGTGTTACAAAATAAAATTGGGTAGTTCATCCTTTTTTTTTAGTAAAGTCTCGACTCTTATTGTAAAATAAAGAAAACTGCAAACTCGATGTTTGTTTACAGGAGACATTGAATGAAATGCCAAATTTATCATATAATTTAACCTAAAAAGTAGATCTTTTGAAAGGAAAATGCAAATTTTTTTTCTTACTCCTTATCACAGAATGTAAGAATTGTTAGAATGAATTCTTTTTTTTTTTATTTGAATGAGATGAATCACAATAAAATTCTCATGCATTTAATTTAGGTCATTAACGGTATATGAATTCATGACCATTTGATCCCTTTTTTTTGAAATTCAAATCACCAATTCGGAAAGACCCTTGCATTTTTTTCATGGAATGAGGTTGGGCGTATGTGAAACTCTAATCTCGTTGTTTCAAAGTCTATTAATACAATTGTAAGACATTGACCGAACCGAAAATCAAATATAACGTAATACAATTCGTCACGAATAAATTTTAAAAAAATAAAATAAAATTAGAGACCAAAGGTAAGCGATTTACCCTTGAGCGTATTTAGGTTTGATCTTAACTGAAGGAGCTGTACAATTTTCCCTGTTAAGAGGAACGACATGAATCCTTTCAGCAGGTAGGTACTCTTGTAATCAATTATGTCCCTTAAGACTGAAAAATTTTTAATTTAACTCTGAAAAAAGCTCGAGTTTCTTTAGGTCGATGTAGCTGTTTTATTGAAACTTTTGATGGTCGTTATTAATTGCCAAAGAAATCTCACATATTCTTACGATTAAGCGGGAATGCTTTTTCAAACCAAAATCTTGAGAGGTGAAGAAATCGAATAATGTATTATGATTCAAAATCTTTTCTAAGTTGAGAACAGTTTTGATAAATTATATTTTCTGTATTTTTTGTATATATTTTATTCGTTCTTTTTTTTAATAACAAAATTGTAGTACATATATAGAAATCATCTCACCCATTATCATTTTTTATATCTAAGTAATACAGTCTTCCCCCTTTATAGTCACACCGTCGGGACTAAAATTAAAAGGTGTGATTATAATAAAAAGTGACTATATAGGGGGATTTTTATATATTGTTACAAAACGTAGGGTGTGACTATAAAACACTGTGATTATAAAGGGGTTTATATAGTATTGGTTCTTACAAAATGTGTGCTTATAATGAGGGATTTATATGATGTGATTGTACAGGGGGTGACTATAGAGGGGGACGACTTTATTTATATTTCAAGTATCACAGTAAGTTATTTTATATATAATTCATAATTATTTACCAAAAATATCAAAATATAATTATGAAATCAAGTAGTAATAGACCATAACTTCAAACTTTTTATCATCAAAGAACTCAAATATTATCTTTAAATCTTAGATGTGTGATTTTATGTAAATATCTCAAAGTACTTTCTCAACAGATCTATCATTGCTTGAGTCCTTATACACAAAGATTTATACTGCAAAATGTAGTTTTTGTTTCATTAAATAAATTAAATATTAAAAAAATTACCGATTATATTTAAGTTTATCATTTTTTTTGATAATAATTTTATCATATAATTTTTTTATATTTAATTTTATATCTTAAATATTAAAAAATATATATTAAGAAATATTTTCTTTAAAACAATTCATTAAAACTGAATGAATAGATATAAAACTTATTAACTAGAGAGTTCTAAATATATACAACCTTAAATACAAATCTTTTTTTTTAAAAAGGATTAGAACAATCAATAATGTACTATATAAAAAAATTTAAATAAATGTAATTACTATATGCTTTTAAAATTAAGCATCTTTTTACTATATAAATGTTATTATAATTAATAAAAATTTTAATTATACTAAAAATTAATAAATATATAAAAATAAGAGTTATTTATTATTTTATTTATTAGCTTAAAATATATTATTATATATTAAATTTGAAAATTACTATATTTTATCAATAGTAATTAATATTTGTTTCATATAATTTTTTAAATAAATAATTTATTATCCTATATTACACTTTTTATATTTCATTTTTACTATATATTCTAAGAATTTAAAATTTTTGAGTATAAAATTATGTTCATTACATGTTATTTATCATATTCTTAATTTCAGCTAAAATTTATAATTTTGGCTAAATACCTTTTTAAAATATTAAATAATATTACATAATTTTAAAAAATCAATTTGATTTTAACAAAAATTAAATAAAGTTATATAATATAAATATTTAAAAAAGGAAATTTGTAATACTGATGCTAATTACTAATAGTAATAAATAGTAAATCTCATTTAAATTTTTATATAAATTATATAATATCACAATAAATATTAAAAAATAAGATTATTTATTAGTCTAAAATGAAGTAAAAGAATATATATATATAAGTCTAAAATTACACATATATTTATCTGTATACCTATTTAATAATTAAGTTGATACTAATTAACCTTTATAATTACACAATTTAGATAAAAGCAAATACTAGTATATTATTCTAGAATTTAATAACAGTTTCAATTTCTAGTATTATATAAGTAAGTATAATAATAAAATTATTAAATATATTTAATAAAATTAATATTTTATAAATTTACAAAAAATAAAATTATTTTTATATATATTTATAAAATATTTTAAAATATCAAAATAAATTTATATTCAAAAATAAAAATAAATATATATATTTATATTTAATAAATTATTAAAAATTTAAATAAAAGGTTTAAAAATATTTATTTAATAAACCTTTATTAGTTTTAGTTAAATTATTAAGAATTTCATTAATTATTCTTTATATAATTGAAAATTTAAATTATTTATAATAAATTTTTTATATTAATTTATTATTTTATTACTTTATCTATTTATAATATTTATATATAATACTAGAAATAAGAACTATTATTAAATCTGAAATAATCTTAACTAAAAAAATTCTTTTATGTAATTATAAAGCCAATCAGTATCAATTTAATTATTAAATAACCAGATATCAGAATACTTTTTTATATATTATCTGATTATATATAGTCCTTTATTTTGCTTCAAATTAAAATAATTATCACTTAATTATTATATAATATTCCTATAATATATAATTAAATATTACTTCATAATATTTTATTTATTATTACATTGTTATATTTTTTTATTTTAATTATTTATTTTTAATTCTTCTTTAGTATTTTTAATTTAAGCTTATTATATATATATCATTATGATTAATAATTATATTATTTCTTTTATTAATTTATCTAATACTTGTATTGCGTTTATATTGATTATTTATTAATTTTATTATGATATTAATTTTATAAATTATTTTTATTATGTCACATATTTTAATTAAAGGTTATAATATTTATAGTATTACAATAATACACTTGTAATATTTTATAAAATTCTTTTTGTAATATGAACCAATCAAAATTTAATTTTAATATTAACCAATTAAAAAAATCAGATTTTCATCCAATCAAAATTTTAACTATGCTATACGCAATTTTTACAGTAAGTTTAATTTATATTTTTTTGAGACGCGACATAGAATAATAAGCTTATTGTTATAGAAACTTATGAACTTTCGGAAGCGAAATCAGCAATGCTATTTAATGAACAGGATTTGAATGATCGAATGGAAGAGATGTCGAGCTTGGAAAAATCTCTATAGGCCCAAGAAAGTGAACTTGACAAGATCAGGGAAAGCTTAAGAGGTATGTTAATCGATTATTTTAATGTATTTGTGTGAATACCTTTTTTATGTTGTAACTGGATTAAATTTAAATAAAGGCAAGTCGGAAGTTTATTCAAACCAAATTGAAGAAAGACAAAGAGAATTTGCACATTTATTTATTGCAAAGCAATCACTTATTTGTGTCAAACAATGAGAGTTTAATATTTTAAAAGAGAAAGTTGATTCAATAAACAAGATCTTAAACAAGCAGAAGAATATACTGTCACGCTTAGAGAATCATATCGGAAGAAGGTATTATTTTAAGGATCACTTTTTTTGATCATTTAATTTGCTTACTAATTATCTTATCTACAAAGAATCAAATCAAAAGCACGAGACTAGAAATTCAACAATTGGACACTGATTTAAAGGTTAATATTTAACGTTTAAATTAATGTATAGTATTTTAAGATTCTCATAAACTATCTTTTATACTTTTAGCATTACCTTATTCGGAAGTCTAGTCTTGCTGATTCTCGACAACAACAAGATGAGGCGAAAAAAATTTTTAAATCTCCTCAGTCTAAAGGAAAAGTTCTTATTAGCCTGATAAAGCTCAAAGATAATGATCGTATAAAAGGATTATATGTAAGTTCGTCGGAGCGGAGCGTTTCTATAATTTGTTTTGCTGAAATATCTAATTTATTTTAAATTTTTAATCAGGATCGTTTGGGCAACCTTGGTGTCATTGATGATAAATACGATGTCGCGATCACAACTGCCTATCCTGCATTGGACAACATCGTAGTCGATTCTGTTGAAGTTGGACAAACTTGTGTAGATTACCTTAGAAGTAACGATATAGGTCGCGCCATGTTTACCATTTTAGATAGCTGCCCACAATGGACATGCGCCCGATAAAAACGCCTGAAAATGTTCCTCGACTTTTTGATCTTTGTTAGGCCGAAAGAAAAGATTTTATCCCAGTGTGTTTGGTAATACTTTAGTTGCCAAAGATCTAACACAGGCGATTAGGATCGCCTTTAGCGAAACTCGGTGTGCGTGGTGACGTTAGGAGGCGAAGTTATCGACCAATCTGGCGCGATGAGTCTAAAAGCGCTAAGAGCTCGAGATTTACTTCTGAAGTAAAATGAGACAATAGCGATATTGGAAAAAGACCGTGTTCACTTTGAAATGTAATGGAAGAGATTTCATGAAAACCTTGGATCTTTAGAATTTCAACTTCAAATCAAAAGGATGAAATTCCTAAATTGGAGATTGAAATATTGAAGTTAGAGATGGATGCTAATGCATATGCATAGCATAATAAGAAAAGTGTAGTGAATGCAATAGAAGAGATTTTTGAGAACCTTGGATCGTTAGATTCTCAACTTCAATATAAAAAGGATGAAATTCCTAAATTGGAGGTTGATATATTGAAGTTAGAGATGGATGCTAATGCATATGCATAGCATAATAAGAAAAGAGTAGTGAATGCACTAGAAGAGATTTTATGAGAACCTTGGATCGTTAGATTCTCAACTTCAATATAAAAAGGATGAAATTCCTAAATTGGAGGTTGATATATTGAAGTTGGAGATGGATGCTGACGCTTATGCTGTTAGTAATAATCCATTGATGTACAAAATTATTTTATTAATTGTGATTTGTAAGAAAGATTATCATGATTCTAACATAAGCAAGTAGGATTGTCTTCAGCGAAACATGATGACATGAAGCAACATTTGAGATGATAGCAAAATTGAAAAAAGATCATATCTACTTTGAAACACAATAGCAGAATTTCAAGAAAATCTTGGATTCCTAGAATCTTCACTTCAATATAAAAAGGATGAATTTCTAAATTAAAGATTGATATATTGAAGTTGGAAATGGATGCTATTATATTATTAGTAACAGTCCATTGATGTTATAAAATTATTTTATTAATTGTGATTTATAAGAAAATAAAAATTACCATGATTATGATTATTATTAAATTCATGATTTTAACACAACAAGTAGGATCCTTTTCAGCAAAATATAGTGACATGTAATAATATTAGAAAGTAAACTTATTAAGTAATCAGATACGATAAGTAGTGATGAATAAAAAATATTTAAAAGCATTATTTGTTTGAGATTTACAATTGAAGTAATAGCAAAATTGAAAAAAAAATCATGTTTACTTTGAAATGCAATGGTAGAATTTCAAAAGAATCTTGGATTTTTAGAATTTTAATTCAATATAAAAAAAATAAATTTTTAAATTAAAAATTGAAATATTGAATTTAGAGATGGATGTTAATGCATATAGATAACATAATAAGAAAAGAGTAGTAAATGCAATAGAAGATTTTATAAGAACCTTGGATCGTTAGATTCTCAACTTCAATATAAAAAAAATGAAATTCTTAAATTGGAAGTTGATATATTGAAGTTGAAGATGAATGCTAACGCTTATGCTGTTAGTAATAATTCATTAATGTTAAAAAATTATTTTATTAATTGTGATCTGTAAAAAAGATTATCATGATTCTAACATAAACAATAGGATTGTCTTTAGCAAAACATGATGATATAAAGCAACATTTGAGATGATAGTAAAATTGAAAAAAAATCATATTTACTTTGAAATACAATAGCAAAATTTCAAAAAAGTCTTGGATCTCTAAAATCTTCACTTTAATATAAAAAGGATGAATTTTTAAATTGAAGATTGATATATTGAAGTTGAAGATGAATGTTATTATATTATTAGTAACAATTCATTAATATTACAAAATTATTTTATTAATTGTGATTTATAAAAAAATAGAAATTATCATGATTATCGTTATTAGTGATAATCCGTTTGCGTCACTAAATGACTGCACTAGTTAATGTTACCAATGATCACTAGGAAAATCGTGATCATCATTTTCACTAATTTCACTGCTATTATAGTTATCATTGTGATATTTATTTTCTTTATTATTACGTTTATCATTATTTTATTTATTATATTTATTTTCATTATTATATTTATTATTTCTTTCTTATAATTGTATTTTATATAAATATCCTGTATTGTTGTTCTAACAAACTAACAAGTTTTCTATCGTATAATTAAAAAAGTATAATCTTAACAACATAAAACTATATCTTTGTCAATATAAATATAAATCATCAATAAAAACGATCTGATCTTTCAATTTAAATAAATTCGTGTTTATTTCTTTTATAGTTTATAACTTAAACTCCCTATTAGCAAATAAGCTTTATTATTCTAATGACATAATGTTTAGGCATAATATCATTAAATTCATAATTCTAACTAAAGATGGCACTGCAACTAGTTGCAATTATGTGATGCTTATTTGTCACTAGTTGCAACTAGTCGCAACTCAATTTTTATTAATGTTGCAACTAGTTGCAACTCTGTGATGCTTATTTGTCACCAGTTGCAACCAGTTGCAGTATCATCTTTAATTCTAACACAACGAGTAGGATTCTTTTCAGCAAAATATAGTAATGTATAATAATATTAAAGGTAAATTATTAAATAATTAGGTATAATAAGTAGTGATAAACAAAAAATATTTAAAAGTATTATTCGTTCAAAATTTATAATTGAAGTAATATTTAAAATAATAAAGGTTTTAGAAAAAATCATATTTACTTTAAAATGCAATGACAGAAAGTTCAAGTATAAATATAGCAATAAAGTTACAATATATTTTTGATTGCTAGAATATTAATTTACTAAAAAAATTATTGCTGGTATTAGTTAGTCTAGAATGAAGTAAAAGACTATATATATCTACACAAAGTATTCTGATATCTGCCTGCTCAAAAATTAAGTCGATGCTGATTGTCTTTTGCAATATTTTTTTTAGTTAAGATAATTTCAGACTTAATAATAACCTCTATTTCTTAGTGATAATGATACAAAAATAGTTAAAGCTTTAAAAATTTTATAAATTGCTAACTTTTCTTATTGTATACATACAATTCACTTGACAGTTTCTGATAGATTAAAAATTGATCCTGGTTAAGAATTATTAAAAAAATAAGAATACTTAATCTTTTTTTAGTATATTACAATAAATATTAAAATCATTTTTACAAATTTAAAGAGCTCTTCAACCTACTAAAGAAGTACTTACACTAATTCAAAATGTTGATACAAAATGGAATTCAACATTTAAAGTTTTTAAAAAGCTTTTTATATTAAAGCAAGCAATCTGATCAATGTATGAAACAATGCAAAATGATGATAATAAAGAAATTTGTAAAGATGGTGATATTTTATTTAAATTATATTTAACAGAAAATAAATAGAATAGTATTAAAAATTAATATTTATTTTGCAACCATTTGAATAAGCTTCCAAATTTTTATCTGGTAATACTTATTTAACACTCTCTATTCTTTATTTCTATAATTAAAAATCTTTTTAAACATTTACAATAAAATAATTTACAACTTACTTATCAACCTATTATTTAAATTTGTAATATATTTTAAAATCAATGGAAAAAAAATAGAATGGGTTTCAAGATTTTGGATTAATAGCATCTTTATTAGATTCTTATTTTATATCTTTTACTTTTATTTCATCTTTAACAAAAAATCATATACTTTCTTTTGTAAATAATCTTATTAAACCATTACAAAATATTTAAAATTCTAATCATTTTTTACAAATTTTTTCATCAATTATTAAACCTAAATCTTTCATATTACAATTTTTTGAGAATTTTGAATCTTTTAATTTAGTAGAGATCAATGTAGTAAAATTTGAATTAGATCTTTATATGGAACTTTCAGTACTATCTCTTATTGAAAATAATAATCCAATTATTTAGTGAAAAAATAACTGTAATAATTTTTTTTAATTATCAGAAATTGCATGCTCTTACTTATCTATTCTTACAAATTCAATTTTTGCTAAAAGATTATTTTTAAGTGCAAGTAATACATTTACTGCAAAATACAACTATCTTGATCTAATTACTATCTCTAATCTATTATTTTTATAATAAAATTCTTCTATTTTTAATACTATTCTGATTTAATATTATAATATTTTTTAATAAAAATTTAAAATTATAATTATATAAAATAATTACTAAACTAAAAAGTATATAGTTGATATTTATATTAATATAGTAATACAGTTAAATAATTAACCAATTAGAAACACTAATAGGTTAAAATAAATATAATATAACTTTTTAATTTTTTTAGTTTCAGAAATATAATGATTTAAAATTGTTTTAATAGTTTTAAATTTCAAATAAAGCTATATAAATCATATTTAATAAATTATAAATTTTTATATTATATAATTTAACTTATATTTACCTATTTTATTAATATTATAAATATTATAAAGATTATGTTAATTAATAATATATTGCAAAATCTTATGCTTTTCTTCAATATTCTAATAACATACTATTTATTTTATCAGTTATTTTAATTTGTCTTACATTATGATATTTTTTAAATTTTGATAGTAATCTATTTGAAGTGATAAAATATGTTATATTTAATCTAGTTATAAAGTCTAAAACTTTAATTTTTAATATTTTCTATAATAGTTAAATTCAAAACTAATACTTATTACATAATACAAAATTCAACTTTTGAAAATTTAATCTCTATTCTATTTTGGATTTTACCTTTCTTATTTAAAATATTAATAAGTAACTATTTATCTTTTTCTTTTAATATTTTACAAACTTGTAATTTTAATATATTATTTTTATTAAGTTTTTTTAATTATATAATAGATTATTATTTTTTATTTACACAATTCTTTTTTTTCATAAATAATAAGCTTCTTTTTTTATTAGTTTTTTCTATTTACTTTTCTTTGTCTTTCTATTAAATGGTATTTTGAAAATAATGTAATTATATATTACAATAAATAGTACTTAAATCAATTAACTTATTTAAAAACTATATTGTATAATATCAATATTATATAATATATTTATAATAATGAATATAATTTTATAATATACAGTCTACCCTTGATATAGCAAATTTTGATATAATAAATTATATGATGCTTGATTAATTAAATATGTTAATTTTTCCTTTCTATAATGAAGTAATCAATCAAATTATTCAAATTTTTTACTAATTTGCTATAATAAAGTTGAGATGCAGAATGACTATTTCATTATATTAAGGATAAACTGTATTCACTATATATAATATTAAGATTTTATTAAAAGAATATTATAATAAATAAAATTTTATATAGAATGAATTGGAAATTATAAGTTTATTATAAGCTAAAATTTATTATAATAGGATTTATTATAATAAGCTTTAACTGTATATATATTTTTAAAATTTTAATAAAATATATAATATTATTCTTAAAAGTTCAAATTAATCTGAATTACAAGAAGGTGACATAAATATTACATATTTTTTTTGTGAGACTTTAATCAGTTAATTTTAGAATATAAATAATAAAATAAAACTATTTATAATAATTTGTAATGTTTATTTAATCAAAAATGCAAAAGTTTGTTGTTTATTTTTATTTAAAATTTTAAAAATTTTCACACTTTTTTGTATCATTTATGATAATAGGTCTTGCAAAAGAATTTACTTCTGAACAAAAAGATATTATTTTTACTTATAAAAAGCTTGGTATTATTTAAAAAATTACTGCAAAAATTGCTGATTGTGATTAATCAACAATTTTCACGAGTTTTAGCTTCTAATAATCAAATTATTAATAAATGACAGAACGTTCTCAAATTATGATTGAGAAAAAATGAAAATAACTGGTAAATGTCAAAAGACTTGATTTTGCAAAACAGTATTAAAATTATATAATAGCTAACTGGAGAAGAGTAATTTGATCAAATGAGTCTACTTTTTCTCAATTTTAAACTTCAGGATGGGAAAGAGTTTGGCGAATGTCTGATGAAAATTTAACAAAAATTATATCACCTTAACTTTAAAGTATAGTTTTAAGCAAATGTTTTAAAGCTGTTTTTCATAATTTAGTCCTGGTCCAATTGTCTTATTAGTTAGTTCTGTTACTAGTAAAATCTATCATAAAGTTCTTGAAAAATATGCTATTCTAATTCTTAAAGTACAAATACAAAAGGTTAAAAGAAGATTGTCTTTCAATAAGATAATACACCAGTGTATATAGCAAAAGTTGCATAAGATTTTCTGTATTCAAATAATGTAGAACTTTTATTATAGTCACCTCAAAGCCCTGACCTTAATCTTATTGAGAAACTTTGGTTAATTGTTGAGTCAGGACTTTAAAAACACAAACCTGAACTATTTAATATTTAAGAATTAGAAAAGATGGTTATTGAAAAATGGAAATTAATTCTCAAAGAAATATACTAGAATTTAATTAGTTCTATGCCTTTTAGAATTTAAGCAGTTATTTCTGCTAACAGTGATCATACTAAATATTAAATGTATTATGAATATTCATGAATATATATAAAATAAAATTGATAAATAAATTATGCAATATTTATTTCACCTCCCTGTATATCAGATTAAGTTGAATCTGAATTATATTACAATTAAGTTAGATAAATTTAAATTTTATAAATATTAACAGATTTATAATCCAACTTGATTCTTACAAATTATTAGTTATAGAGGTAATAATAATAGAATTAAGTCTTTTATAATACTTTAAAAAAAATCTTTTATTTTATTAACTTAATATTATAATAAAGATTGCTTATTTTAGATTTATCAAATATATAAATCTTAGTTTCTAATATAATTTTATCATTTGTATTAAATTTCATTGCAGATCAATGATGATCGACTACATAAATTGTTAAAAAATTCCGTATGGTCAATTTTGTAGGCACCTGACTTTATGCGCAGAAACGTGCGAAATTTTTTAAAATTTCGCTTATAATTTAACAATTGCATAATAAAGATTTTACTATGAAGTCGCTTTTGTACAATGAACCTTTTAAATTTCACGGCTGGAACGAATCTAACGTTTTGTAAAATGGTAGACAAAATTCATT